>CALNHX010006134.1:0-94978 GCA_940337035.1 Agriotes lineatus
AATAACTAAAATAGTTAATACTTACTATAAAAGATAGAGAATGTCATACATCATAATAATATTGAAAACAGTGTACGTTGGTCGTATCTGATTACAAGTAGAAGAATTATTTTGAATTCAGTCAAGATCAGTGACATTTAAGGTCATTTGTCAATTGAGATTTATATTCTAAATATTTGATAAGTGAAAAAAATAAGACAACTAGATAAATGAATCTAACCCTGATTGAGTTTTCATGGCAATAGTATTTTTCAAGTAGAAATTATTTGAAATTAATTGATAAATAAGAAATAAATACTTACAGCTAGCAGAGCAGGGCAATCGAATTAAATACTTATGGTGTCGAAACGTTAAGCCATTGCATAAATTTATGACGGCCAAAACGTGGGGCAATTGAAATGTCAAAAATAAGAGTAGTTCAAACATGGGGCTTATTGTGATTGTTACCTAGTTTACAAGAGCATATTTATGTAATTTGAGTACATTGGCAATTATAAAAAAATAAGATTAGATTTCTTTTGAAATAAATAAAAATACAACAGGACGGAACAATCAATTATTTATTAAAGTCATTGAATCTAATTATTATTAATTATTATAAAAGGTTAATTGTTGAACAAATACAAAGATTTATAATTTGATAAAAGGATTTAATAAGGGTAAACATATTTTGTAAAGTAAATAATAGAATGGCTGATAAAAGAATTACACGAAAAAGCAAGAAGACTGAAGAGGAAAAAGGTGAAGGACAAGAAGAGATGGAAGTAGTAGCGAGTGATGTTGGAGTAGAATGTGAAGAGGTACAGAAAGAAGAAAGGGTACAAGGAGACCAGGTAAGGTTACAGTTGCAAGAACCAACAGGAATATCAACTACAGATATTGAAAAGATAATGGCACTCATTACACGAACTGCAGAGGCAGCTGAGGAAAGGGAAAACAGGTCAAAGAAAGAAGCTGAGGAAAGAAAAAACAGGTCAAAGAAAGAAGCTGAGGAAACTAAAAGAGAATTACTACAGTCAATTCAGCAGGATGCAGCGGAGTTGAAGAAAGAATTACAACAGTCAATTGAGAAAAATGCTGAGGTAAATAAGGATGCAGAAGAGAGAGAAAAAGATTGCAAGCGTCGATACAGCAGGACGCGGAGGAAAGAGAAAGAAGATCAGAAAAGTTATTTGAGGAAAAGGCTGAGGAAAGCAAGAAGAATGCAGAAAAGATGGAAGAAGCGATGAAGGAGTTGAAGGAAGAATTTTATAAGATTCAGAACGAAAAATAAACAAGAACTGCAAATGCAAATATATAATATTTGTTCAACATTAGAAAAGTATAAAGATGAAGTTAAGAATGAAATACGACAAGAAAGGCAGGAAGAAAATAAACAGTTAGAGGATACCTTAAAACAAACCATGGGAGAAAGGTTGGAAGAGAATAAAGAAGAACTAGAAGGAAAACTAGAGGGGATGAAGTCAACGATAGAAGACACAATCAAAGGACAGAAAGAGCACATGGATGAAAGAGTGGATCTAATTGAAAGAAAGGTAGAACAAAACTGTATAGAATTGCAAGGTGAAATTCGGAACAATACAAGAAAAGTAAGTTTGATAACAGAGGATCATACAAAGAAGTTTAAGGAGGTAGAAGATAGGTTTCAAAGAATACAAAATGGTGCGGAAAATTTAAATAGTAATCAAAGGAGTACTTATTTAGGATTCCAAGCAGACATGGTACCTAATTTTGAAGGTAGAATAGGGGAACAACCTATGACATTTTTAGTAAAATTAGATGATATTATGAAGACGATAACTGATGAAAATAAAAAGTTACAATAATTAATATGAGTTGAAAAAGTTACGCAGGTGTTTGGCACAGTATTGTAAAATCAAATATAGCAGTTATGAAGAATTTAGGAAATTATTTAAGGACCAATATTGGATTAACACACATCAGGCTCAAGTTAGAACACAGTTAACAACTGGGCGATATATTGAAAAAGGTGGTACTCGTGAAATGTACGTAATACAAAAATTTAATAGAGCTCAACATTTAACACCAAAATTAGATGAGGAAGAAATCGTACAACACTTATCACGACCATTTGGAGGAAGAAATAACAAGAGCTGTTGCAGTCCAAAATATTAGAACAATGAAGGAATTTTTAGGAATAGTTAGAAATTATAACATGGCTATTGTTAATCATAGGGTTAACAACCGAAGAGAAGATACAGATTTTCTAAATTTTGGTAAGAGAAATTTCGAAGAAACTCAACAAAACTTCAATTTTGGCAGGTATAATCACAATAATTTTAGACAAGGAGACAGGAATGTTCATGCGTATAATTGTAATAGGAGATTTGATAGATGGAGAAACAATAATGACCACGGAAACTATTTGAATAGGAACAATTACAATAATTAGATAGAAATTATAACAAGAATTATGATAGGGGATATCCGAATAAAAATCTGGATAATTATGAACGCAAGAGATACCATGAAATGATTGATGATAAAAACGACATGAAAAGGAATCAAGAAGACATGATAAATAAATATCCTAAACGGCAGTATATAAATACAGTGTATAGGCAAAATTACAATAATGAAAGACCGATACAAGAAAAAGAAGATCGGATAGAAGAAGCTGAGGTTTTGGAAGCATACTCAAAAGATAAAAAAAAAACTTCAATTTTAAATTGTTTAAATAAGAACCGCACGTATTGTAATAATAGCTATGAAAATGATGGAGAATTTTTACTTGAAAATGAAGAAGAGGAAAACCAAATTTTAACACTACCATTTCTTAAAGTTCTTTTAAATAATATTGAATATTTAGCTTTGATAGATAGTGGTGCGATGGCATCATTAATAAATGAGGAAATAATTTTGAATAATTTAGATGTCCTATACAAAAATATAATTAAAGTAATAAAATAGATTTGCTATCATCAACCAAAAGAAAAATATCAACCACGAATCGAATGTTAAACATTAAGATAATTATCAATCAATGGGAAAATGTTGTAAGATTATTTATAGTAAAAGGCCTTAGTGTAGATATGGTATTAGGAATAGACATTATTCAGCAATTGGGTATTAATATAGATGGTGCACAAAGATATATTCATTTAAAGGGGTTAAGTAATCTTGGATCTGTACCAATAGAGTCAGCCAAGAAGATAATGTTGCCAATTAGAGAAAAATGGAGACATGATGAAATATAATTGAAGGTATAGTGATTAAGAATTATATAATAAATAATGTAAAGAATATAATATTTATAATAGATTTTTGCTGAATGTGTTAAAAATAGGTGAAAAGAATAAACAATTTGAAAGCCAAATATTAGAAATAATTCACAGAAATAAAGAGGTTATTAATGAAAAGGTAGGACAAGCACAAAAATATGTTCATAGATTGCAGGTTAATGGGTCAAAGAGATAACAAGATTTTTACAAAATTAGATCTGAAAACTCGTTTTGGCTTATTCCATTACATGAAGAGTCTAGAAAATATACTGGTTTCAATATTGATGGAGAGATTTTTCACTTTAAAGTGGTAACATTTGGGTTATCAACTTCTTGTGCAGCGTTAGTAAGAGCAATGTAGAAGATATTAAACCAATTTGAAGACTTTTGTGTGCATTACGTTGATATCTTATTGTTTTCTGAAAACGAACAACAACATTTAAGACATTTAGCAATTATAGTAGAAAAACAATTAAAATAAAAATGGATTAAAACTGAATATTTGCGAATTTATGCAAGATAATGTAACTTATTTAGGATATGAAATAAGTAGAAATGGAGTAACCATAAATGAAAAACGTCTGGAGGAAATCAAGAATTTACCTCGTCCAACGAATTTAAAGAAGTTAAGGGGTTATTAGGTGTTTTCAATTATTACAAGAGGTTTATAAGTAACTACTCAGAGTTGACGTTACCTTTAGTACAATTATTAAAAAAAGATGTAAAATGGTCATGGAATGAAGAAAGAAAAAAAGCATTGAATACCATCAAACAGAGGTTTTACGAAGGATTATTACTGAAATATCCGAATTTTGAAGAAAAGTTTATATTACGTACGGATGCATCTGATCAAGCAATTGCAGCAGAACTAATACAAGTACAAGATGGGATAGAAGTACCCATATGTTTTATTTCAAGAATATTAAAAGGGTATGAAATTAGATATACCGTAGCTGAGAAAGAAATGTTGGAAATTATATTTGCGATTAATAAATTAAAATTTTACCTATCTAACAGGGAACAATTTTGATATAGAAACCGATAATTCAGCAATTTCGTTTTTGAAAAATAAAACTTGCCATAATGACAGGTTATACAGATGGACATTGTATTTACAACAATACGAATTTGATATCAAACACAGGCCAGGAAAGTTAAATGTAGTTGCAGATTTCTTAAGTAGAAAAGATGTACCTAATTATGAGAAACCGAAACAAATCCTGATTGGAATTGAGATAATTTATGAGCAATGAAGGTTATCAAAATAAGAATATTAATTAAACAGACAGCAGAAGAAGTTGAAGAATTAAAAACGTTAGTATTACAAAGTCAAGATAACAACTATAAAGGGTATCAAATTAAAAAAAATAATGGTAAAGGTTATAGAAAATAAAGAATTGATAGTTTTAAGCAAACAAGACATGTTAGAAATTGTTGAGGAAATTCATACAATATTTGGACATTGTGGAACAAGAAAAGTTTGGTTGATGTTTAGGGAATGTTTTTATACGAAAAATGATATCAAATTAATTAAGAAACTAATTCAAACTTGCCAAATTTGTCAATTCGCAAAGGAAAAGAATTTTAAGAAACAAAATATTGTTAAAAGTATAAGGGTAAACGAACCGATGGAATTGGTAGCTATTGATTACTTATCAAACTTAGTTACAGGACAATATGGGTTCAAACATATTTTGATTATGGTAGATGCATTTTCAAAATTTATAAAATTATACCCAGCGAAAAATTGTAATACTAAACATGTGATTAAGTCAATTGGAAATTTTTGAAGAACAAGTAGGTAAACCAAAAAGAATTCTAGCAGACAATGCAACATATTTTAGAAATACAAGATTAATGAACAATTTAGGTAAAAAGGGAATTAAGATTTGTTTTTGTAGCATAAGACATCCTCAAAGCAATATTGCAGAAAGGTACATTAAAGAGGTGATTAAATATTTAAGAATATTAACACATAAACAGCATAATAAATGGGTTCAATATTTGTTAGATGTGGAGAATTTTATAAACAATGTTCCAAATACAACGACAGAAATTAGTCCAATTACTTTATGTCAACTAATAATTCCGGTTAGACCATGGAGAAGAGAACAATGTAATGTGGAAATAAGACAATTGTTAGAAAAAGCTAGAAGCAGATTGAAAATAATTCATGATAGGTAGGAAAGAAAACAGAACAAGAAAATTTTAAAACGGGTACAATTTAGTATAGGGGATTTAGTAATTGTTAAAAAACTTAAAGTAGCTAACCGAAAAGAAAAGATATGTGCAAAGATTTTATACGCATATGAAGGGCCTTATAGAATACAGAAAATATTTAATAACAATACATATGAATTGATAAATGAAAAGGATGGACGAATAAGTGGAAGATTCCATATATCAATGATTTATCCGTACATTAACTAAAAAAATGTAAATATGTTAAAAGTTGTTGTTTGTTCAATAATTTCAAAAAAAATGTTTCTATGGAAACTAAAAATAATTTGTTACTACTATAAAGTTGTTAAAATTGTAATGTAAGAAGTTATTATTGAATGTTCTGACAAGAGTTAAAAATTTAAAAAGTAAATTTAGAAACAAAAGTATTTATTTTAAATTTCTTTTTAATTTGAGGAAATTATGTTATGATATCATAAGAGTGGATATAGTTTGATGATCAATACGATAAAAAGATTTGGTAAAGCAGTGTAGTCAGTCTTTGCAAAAGTTTAGAATATAAAAGGTTATTTGAATTAAATTTTTAAACAGAGATAAAATTTTAAAGAAATGAGAATGGAAAGAATAGATTTCATATAGTTTAATTTATAAAGTAAGATGTTAAAATATAGAAATTATTTACTACTGATATCAGATACGACAGACCAAATTAAAATATTAAAAGATAACAAAGTATGTAGGTATCAAATGTATATTTTAATATAGTAAGCATCAATAATGAAAATACGGTAGTTAAGAGAGTTGTTTTGAATGGAGAATAACCAATTTTGAAAAATGTAACATAATATTTTGGTTATTAATAAAATGTTGAAAACTTTACTGTTTTATATATAATAATGGTACTGGCATAATAAGAACAGTGAGTAAATAAATCTACGAAGTTTAAATAATGTGAAATATAATTATAATGGTGTACGAGTAACAGATGTCTCAATTAAAGAAGATCTTTGATAATAAAATTTTAATTGGATGAAGAACATTTTATAATAACTAAAAATATAAGATTTGGATTGGGCTGCTTTATTGGAGTTAAGACAATTTAAAAAAAAGGAAATAAAAAGTATTCGACTGGTGCGGAGTACTGCAGGTGTAGGAGTCATTTATGGAGACTGATGTATCTACTTGGGAATCATTCTGAGTGATTGGCTGTATTGGGGTGCTTCGTCTTCATGCAGAGGACAGATCATCGGGACGTTGAGCCTGCAAGGAAATGGTATTAATTTGGAATATAACAAGAATAGTTTACTGGTAGAAGAGGATTGTGAAGGAGTGATATGTGGATCGACGGGTGCAGTTTTTGGTTGAACAGAGGTTGGATTTTTCGACTACTTTGAGGTTTTTATAGAATATTTGACGGCTGTAAATTGGTTGGACAGTTACTGGCAGTTGGACGTGTTCGTGTGGTGACTGATTGTACAAAGGGGTCTGTGGTGCTGGATGTGCAATTAATGGCGTCAATAAGGTTGGTTATTAGTTTAGCCTAGAATAAATTGAAGTATATGAACAATATTTATTACTTGCAATAATTAAAATAGTTAATACTTACTATAAAAGATAGAGAATGTCATACATCATAATAATATTGAAAACAGTGTACGTTGGTCGTATCTGATTACAAGTAGACGAATTATTTTGAATTCAGTCAAGATCAGTGACATTTAAGGTCATTTGACAATTGAGATTTATATTCTAAATATTTGACAAGTTACAAAAATAAGATAACTAGATAAATGAACCTAACCCTGATTGAGTTTTCATGGCAATAGTATTTTTCAAGTAGAAACTATTTGAAATTAATTGATAATAAGAAATAAATACTTACAGCTAGCAGAGCAGGGCAATCGAATTAAATACTTATGGTGTCGAAACATTAAGCCATTGCAATATATTGTAAATTAATGCCGACATATAAATCTTCTCTCTTACAAGCCTTGTTTGTGAACCTAAAACAATATTAATATAATATATTTCGTTCGACCAACCAAGTAACCCATTTTTTGAGAAATATTAATGTTTGTAGTTACCTGTACATGCGGAGGTAACGACAAAACGTATACAACTGAATCTGTGATGTTCTCTGATTTCAACCCGAGGGCTTCAAGCTTAGGAATTAAAACCGCTTCAGAACCTCTATGATTTCCGTTGTTGCAGTCCCTGGACTGGCACTTTAAAATATTGTTCACAATGAAATTTCTGTATATTTCTCCACGAATCACAAGACCTACTGTAATTTTAATTTTGCTGCCGATTGAATTAAGCTCCTGTCGAAGACTGCCTCGTTATGCAGTCACGGCATGCTTGGACGCGGGGTAAATATTCAGGCCTGGGTAATTGGGAATAGTGTCTAGCGATGCTATTTATGTGGTTGATGTGTCCGATTACTTTGTTCCATCTCATGTCATCTGTCTGTCATATTTTCAAAAATACAAATAAAACGTTGCAATATCTAAGTGGAGGCAGTAGGAAGAAATGACAAGGGTAATACTAAAATAGCACGAAAATTAATAGAAAATGACTATTAATCCGCTTCAAAAGACAGGTACTTGTAAAATGAATTACTTGATACAAGAAGAACACAAAATATCGATAGAATAGCTGTATAGACGCGGAAAAACGACAAGGAAATGAGGTAATAGAGGAAAGGCCTACGCTCTTTTGTATCATCAGTTCTGTGGATCCTCGAGAGGCCATAGACGTTTCAAGACTGTCTGTTAATTAGCATAAGGTAGTCAGTCTTACACTAATATACACTTTATAAACTTTTACTTTTATTTTAAACGGTTCAGTTATTCTCCCTCTACTTTCGTACATATATTCCCGACGAATTCATTCCACTTATTTTTGTTTTGTGCTAACTGTTTTACTTGGTTCCATGTTCTATTTTTCTCCTTACATTCATTCAGTATATTTCTTCTGATGTTATATTTAAGAGATTGTCGAGTTATATCTGTACTCGGCTTCCTTAGGGTATGCCCAATCCAATTCCAGCGGCGTCTTTTTATGGTTCTGTAAATTGATTCTTGTTCCGTAATAGCCCATAGATCTATATTGGAGATGACATTAGTCCAATATATTTTCATTATTTTTCTGAAGCACTTGTTAATAATTGTTTGAATTTCCTTAGTCTGTTGTTTGTTTAGGGCCCACGACTCAAATCCATGAAGAATTACGCTAATAACGTTTGATTTAAAAATTAGGATCTTCGTAATATTTGAGAGCTCATTTGATACCTAAATTATATATAGCATTTTGTAAGTTTTGCGGTTTACATATAATTATCTTTATGTCGACTTGACATCCTCCCGGTTCTTCTAGTATACTGCCGAGGTATGTGAAACTTTTGGAATTATGCAGTTTTTTCCCTTTGAGTTCTACTTCTATCATTTCTATATGGGCTGTCTTTAGCGTACATGTCTTTTTTGCATTCGTCTCAAATCCAACAGTAAGCGCATTCATCGTAAATGTGTTTAGTATGCTCTGTAGATGATTTCTATTTTCAGTTATTAGGCAGACTTCGTCGGCATATTCTAGGTCCTCCAGTTTTCCATCCCGTCTCCACTCCAATTTGTACAGTACTTGTTACAAATAAAGTAGGTGGGTTTGAAGCAGCATTCTTAGTAAAGAACATGTTAAAAGAAATAAGGATCAAAGTGGAACCCGTAGGTAAAAATAGGCACTGAATATAAAACATATATATATCTCCGGGACTATACCGCCCTGTGCGGTTTGCCGGTTCTCAAACGCCACAAGTCTCGGTTTTGGGCATATTCCTCCTGTACTTCGTAGTTGGTCATCGCGTCTCTCATCTCGTTATTCCATGACCTTCGGGGTCTTCCACGTTTGCGTTTACCTGGGGGAGTCCATTTAAAGATGCGTTTTGGCCATCGCCGGTCATCCATCCTCAGCACATGGCCAAACCATGTAAGTCCTCTTCTCGCTATTCTGTTTATTATTGTGTCCGTGGCCCTCATTCGGTGTCGAATTTCATCATTTGTAATACGATCCATTCTGGATACTAGAGCGCTTCTTCTGAGGTAGTCCATTTCTACGGCCTGTAGTTTTCTCTTATACTCGCTGTTAATTGTCCAGGTTTCACATCCGTAGCATAGCACTGATTCTACCAGAGATCTACCAATATGGATTTTAACGTTCTTAGAGATATGTTTATCCCACCATATAGAATTTAAGCTGCCCAATATTTTACGGCTGGTTTCAATTCTAGTTTTTATTTCGTCGCGACCTATGCCATTAGATGTTATTATTGTTCCTAAGTATTTAAATCGATCAACTTGTTTAATTTCCTCGGTGTCATTTACGAGTACTTGAAATTTAGCATCGGTGTTTATTGCTATATATTCAGTTTTTTCGGTGTTGATACTTAGGCCCCATTTTTCATATGTCTTGTACAGTCTTTTCAGCATAAATTCTAGGTCGTAAGCATCTTGCGCAATCACCACCTGGTCGTCAGCAAAATTCAGAGTGAATAGATGGTCGTCGTTAACTGGTATGCCCATTCTCTTTACACCCTCTTTCCATTTTTCCAAAACCACTTCCAAATATATGTTGAAGAGCAGTGGAGATAACGTACAGCCTTGTCTCAGCCCTTTTGTTGGAGTAAAAAACTCCGAGAGTTCCATCCCATTTTTTATATAAGCTTTATTCTGTGTATACATTTCTTTTATTATGTTAATAAGTTCTTCGTTTATATTCATCTTGTATAAAGCTTGCCATAATTTAAGTCGAGGTACTGAGTCGTATGCTTTGGTCAAATCAATGAAGGCTACGTGAGTTTCTTCTCCGACTGCTATTCGTTTTTCTATCACCTGTTGTAGCACGAAGATGTTGTCAACACATGATTTTTCTCGAGTGAAACCACTCTGTTCGTCACTTATTTTTCTTTCCACATTTTCTTGTAGTTTGGCCATTAAAACTTTACCAAATAGTCTGCTAAATGTGCTGTTGATGCTCAGTCCTCTGTAATTTCCGGGTTTTTTACGAGATCCCTTTTTGTAAATCGATATAATGTAGGACTCTTTCCACTGAGTTGGGATTTTATTCTGTCTAATACAGTTATTAAAGAGACATGCTAATCTAGTTATTAAAGCATGTCCCCCATACTTAAGCAGTTCTGCCGGTATTTCACCGGGACCAGGTGCTCTTCCATTTTTCATTTTCTTTAGCGCTATTTGGACGTCGCTTTCGGTAATTTCTAATGCTGTTTTAGTGCTCTCTAAAGTGCTATCGTCGCAGACATATTCTGTTCTATCTTCTTTTAATAACTTCTTATAGTGGCTCACCCACGTGTGCGTGTCAATATACGTTCGATTCATGTTGTTATTGTCTTTCTTTAACGTTTTTAAGCATCGCCATACTTCCGTAGATTGGGCTCCACCTATCATGCCGTCAATTTCTATGCACTTGCGTTCCCAAACTTCATTTTTGTAGCTAGAGATTTTTCTTTTTGCTATTCTCTTTAAACGTTTATATTCCCACAGTGCTTCATCTGTTCTTAAGGATAGCCATTTATGGTACGCGCTGTTTTTCCTATGAATATGCTCCTCTATTTCTTCGTTCCACCATATTGGTTTCGGTTTTCCTTCCCTTTCTACTCTTCCTAAAGCTTCCATCGCTGCTTGATGAATTGCTTCCGTCAAGTTCGTGTGTTCAATTTCTACATGATTATTTATCCTATTTGTTTGTAATTTTATTTTTAATCTGTTGCTGTATAGTTGTCTAATGCTGTCTTGCTTTAGTAAATGGATCTTGTATTTTAGGTGTGACTGTGTTGTCTTTGTAATTTCTATTGGTGCTGTTATTTCTTTTTGTAATTGTATTGGAGGTATTACAATTGTTGCTACAACTAGGTAGTGGTCTGAACCACAGTTCGCACCCCTTTTTACACGTACATCTTGAATTTTTATGTGTTGTTGTTGTCTTGTAATGATGTAATCTAGAAGAGATTTTTGATTTAAGGAAGGCCTTTCCCATGTATATTTATGAGCACTTTTATGGTCAAAAAATGTGTTCCAGAGTTTAAGATTGTACTGTTTACACATATTTATTAGTCTTCCGCCGTTTTCGTTTTCTGTTAGTTCACCGAATTGGCCAACTACTTCGTCGTGTTTTCGTATTCCCACTTTCGCATTCATATCTCCTGCTACAATCACTTGCTGTCGAACTTTAGTTTTATCCAGTTGTTCTATTATTGTTCGGTAAAAATCTTCCTTCAGGTTGACTGGTGCGTCTTCTGTTGGAGCGTAGAGTGCTAGTATTACCAGTTCTCTTCCGTTAATTTTTAAAACTAATTTGATACATCTTTCTGATACTGCTTCGAAATCTATGATCTTTCTATTGTGTTTTTTCTTTATAATTATGGCTGCTCCTGCTCTAGCACGTTCTGATTTAGATACACCGGACCAGTATAGTTCATAGTTGTTTATCATCTTTTTACCTTGGCCTTTTCGCTTTGTTTCTGTGAGGCACACTATATCCATATTCAATTTCTCTAGTTCCCCGCAGATTTCTTTCTCTTTATTTGCGATTCCTTGCACATTCCATGTGCCCACCTTCCATGTCCATTTTCTTTGCGTGCGTCGTCTTAAATTTAATCCATCCTGTTTCCGAGGCTGTGTGTTTGGTCTTTTAGCATTTTATAAGTTTTACAACAAACGAGGAGCTGGCCCGTTGTTAACCCCCAACCTGGAGGGCCAGACCAGTTTTTTTCCACGATGGGTATTTTATTTCCCCACTACCCTTCAACTGTGCTGGGTTGCACCGCTGACGAGCTTCCCCCAATTCCAATGGGGACGCACCCGATGGAGGTAACTGGTAAATCCCCGCACGGGGAGGAAAATACAAAAAAATGGGCAACTAAACGTGCATGAACTAACTGAAAGTAAGTAACAAGAAAAACTAACGGAAGAAAATTTAAAAGTAAACTATACGATAAGCGACGATAATGAAAGCAATCGAAATATTTTGTGTTAAGAAATAACACTCAGATAGATTGAAAGAGAGCGTTTTCCTGTAGTCCCTCCGCTAGGACATTAAGTTATTATAAGACCTGGTTTTTACCTAGCTAGCTTAGTACACATGGAACCCATACGTTGTCTCAACTCGTAGATGGAAAAGGTCAATATCTTGGAAAAACCAGAAAGCTAACCTGTACTTGTAGTATTTTGGAGAATAAACATAACTTCAAACAATACGCACAACAAGGAATACTGTTTTACATAAATACATATGGATATATTGACATTTAAAGGACAGATAGAACACAAAGAAAATAGAATCAAACTATAAATTAAATGAACAGAACATTGTTAAAACTAAGATTGCATTAATAACGCGCAATTGCTACTCGCATTTACAAATCAAATATTAGCAGAATAACAGGATCTGTAATACAGTTACCATTAAACAACATTAAAAAAGTGTCAAGATAACTGTCTTTAATACGCGAATTTTAAACTGCATCGAAATCCGCCGTTGGGGTTTGTTGTATAAAAACACGGCTTTGCGTTTCACGTAGTTATTATTTTCTCTATTCGTGGCATTCCTCTATGATCCCCAAATCCCCACACATAACCTGAAGCAAACGCTTATCATTCAAACTGTAAATATGCCTTGTATCAGGTTTTCTTAAGCTCGAGACCTTTAAATTGCAACGTAGCCGTCACACTGGATTACGTCATTCTTTGAATGACTTCCTGTATGTAAATTTCCCACCAATGCTCCGCTCGGATCACATCTAGCTATGGTATCTCTCTGATGCCTGACGTCACAAAACAATAGAAACCCCTTGATGGTGACGCAAATATAACAAACAAAATTAGAATGCGACAAGACATTATGAAGAAGTTTAAACCAAATAATTGGCAAAGACAAGAAAATTTCTTAATGTTTCTCTTTCCTAGCGTTACACTAGAGTAAAAAAACTTTTAGTTATATACTGTATATATGGTTTTGCGGCTCGTGTGCCATGGACAGCAAGAAGGAATTAGTTGCTCAAATAAAGAAATTAGCAGAGATAGTAAAATTTAGAGAAGTAATAATCAGATCATGAAATACACAACACACAAAACAACTTCGATTGTATCAATATTTACCGTATTTGAACAAATTCAAATCAACAACTGCACCTAAACTGCAAATAGAGAAGCAGATGAAATATAAAGTAACATAATTGTGATGAATACATTCCATGTTCTGATTATTATTTAAACAACTGGGCTTCTTCAAGTTTGCTTCACATTTAAAGTTGCCTCTAGGAATTATTAATAACACCATAATGCATAATCATCTTTTGTTTGTAATATGTTTAGACAAGAAATAATAAATAGATAAATCAAAGATGAAAAGCAACGATACGAAGATACCTATATCTACAGTGTGGCATTGATTATATAAGAAGGTTTCTACTAATAACTCGTACACACAAAGTGTTTACATTGCGTTATATTCAACTATTTACTAGCAGTATACTGCCATCCTGAGTGCCCTTGTTCATAAAACAACTTTGCAACTTTTCACTTTGCAATTTTCAAGTTGAAAATTCAAGTTCCATAACGATTATACGAAGTGCAAGTGAACAGTTGAAAACTAGCAAAGTTATATTTTATGAAACGCAAATTTTCAAATGTTTGCAATTTAAAAACTGAAAAGTGCAAGTGAACAGTTGCAAAGTTATTTTATGAAATAGGGCCCGTTTTATGTTCACGAGCAACGTCATCATTTATAAGAACTAGACATATGTATTGCACGTTAAATCATTTAAAATCATATTCAGGCTATCCATGATTTTAAAAATAGCGTTCGAGAGAACTTGAGAAATTAACTTTAAAGACATAATTTTATAACAATTTCAATAAAAAAACGTTTATGTAGTATAAAGTTATAACAGAGTTTGGAAAAATTGGGCATTAAAAGTTTGGTCAGCCTATTCCTCCTTATCAGGGTAGATAAGATATCAACTGCACCTTACATTTTGAAAGTCACTTGTTTGTCTGTATATAAATATTATATAAATGTTCTATTTGTTTTAATGTATGACTGTACAAAAACAGCTTCATTCTGTTTATGGTATGGTAAACATGTTTGAAATGGATACTGTTGAAGTAGTTAGTTCAATCACATAGTTAATAGGACATACATTTAATACCTGATTGCAAACAGGTAGCAGGCAGAAGATAAATAACTTTATAACATGTATTGCAGCCCAACGTGGTAATATTTTTATAATTTAGTACACAATAAATATATTAAACACGTTAAGTACAGCACCGACAAGATGTTCAACATTTGCAGCCCCAATTTCTGCAGTTGCTCCTGTGACAACAGCTACTTTTCCCTTCCAGCGATCCATAGAGACAACCTTTGTTCTAGAGAATTATAATGTTTCACTGCATCGAGTCAGCTGATGTACACTGTTGCAATAATTCAGGACGATTTATATAGGCCGCATCTGTTTTTATCAGAGCAATTTATTCGAGCCCTGCTGGATTATTATTAATTTCTGACGTATAGTTTATGATGCATAGTTGTTTTGTTTGATATCTTCTAACTCTTCTTAAAATTAATAAAAAAAATTTAGAAGTTACTTTGCATAAATTACCTGTTTAAGATTCAAATTCACTTACTTTTACCACAATTGCTAGAAATTGTATCTACATAACCTCAAAATATAATACTTGGCGATATATCAACGCTAAATAAGTTATATAAATAAAACAAATAGCACGCTCTTTCAGGTGCTTAGACACTTGACATGTTAGCGTGTCATTCTATCAGCGCGCACGACTACGTTGCTGGTAAGAAAAATAGTATATGCAGCAGAAAGCTGCAGATAGAACTTTTTTTTTAACTAAAACGTACAAAAATGTACATTAACCTAATTTCATAAACATTTTAAGCACATTAAATGTGCATATACAACTTCTAACTTTTTAAACTAGCACCCGTAGTGTAGGATACATACGATCTTAAGTGTAACTTAAAATAATCAAAAAGTGTATATATGTGCTTCGCACGACGGAATACTAACAAACGCACCTTCATAGAGGGGTGCTGTATGTTCGGTACACCCAATGTCTTAAATTTCAAAAATGACATAGAAAGTATTAGTGCTTTTTAGCAACTCCTGTTAGCTATAACCAATAACAAATTTACTTTGAATTTCAATTAATAAATTAAATATAATTTTTACAATCTGAACAAACCTGTAAACTATTCTTCGGACTGCCCTCTTATGCACGGAGCTATTGTAAAGTGCACACCTGCCAGCCGAACAATTCGGTCGGTTTGCACATTACACCTGCTGCTAACCTCAGGAAACCATGTTTGTAAATCATAACATAAAGTCATGCCTAATCTCGTGTAACTACATATAAACCTGTGGCTTCACCCATCGCAATGTTAAAAAACAAAAAAGTCCATCCTGCACAGTTAATTGGGTGTATATAAAGAAAAACGCGGTTTTTAGCGTCACATCGAATTCAATAGCAAACACTATGTCAGTTTAACTTTCAAGTCATTATCGTTAAAACTACATCCGTGTAGCTTTTAAAATTTTAGAAAATTTCGAAATCGTTACTGCTAAAATGTAAATATAATTTAAATTAAACCGTGTATACACTTGTTTACCACTGCAGTAAATATTTGAAGTATAATTATACCTTTTATCAAGCAACATCACCTTTTATTTCAAACATTGGGGTGTGTAAGGGGTTCAAGTAAACCACAGAGACAGTTAGATACCTGGCACGAATGGTAAGCAAGTCCTCGCGATCCCTGAACACCGTGGAGATAACCATAGTAGGCAGATAAACTAGCAAACACAAAACAAAATTACCAGTATCAACCACTTTGAATGCAGATTTAGGCCAAATATTGGAATCACCATCCTACAGCAGTGGCGTGTGCTTGGCTAGTGGAGTAGTACACGGTAGCGTGTGGTTATCATAACAAATCTATCGTTGGCTATTCTCTCAACAAAATACTTAAACTTGTGGCTACTTGGAGACAATTGTCGGTCGCAACTAGCTCGATTGGAGACGGCGTGTACAGCTCTTGAAATATACTTGAACAAAAGGGCGCCAACGAATTTTTACCAAGTAACAAGTATATCCAGACATTCAAAAAGAATTCGTAAACTCAAGTAGCACAAATGATCTGAAGGAGAAGCTCGACTCAAGTACAGATAGCAGTAATACATAAATAATGCCAGAACGCAAATATCACAGTGTGTTACGGTATGAAACGGACTTTACGACACCCACCCAAGGTGAGCATCGCACCACGGGATCAGTCCTGAAAACATGACACACTTGCCCTGAGATCGGTTCGAAATAGGCTAATAGGCCACGGCTGGAACGCTCAGGGAGTCGGGCGTGAGTCACACGATACGTTCTGGGCAAGCGCGTTGTGGCATAATATATACAGGGTATGTCGAAATTATGAGGGCGCCACCAAGCCTGTCTTAACCCGGCTAACCGGGCCTGGACGGTTAGACGGGAGCGAAGCATGCAAAAATACTCCGCCAATAAGATTATTCAAGAGTTGCAAGGTCAAACAACAACTTCGGGATTGCCTTAAGCAAGGATTGTGATTAGGTGTCCATCCGACCACGACTACGCAGCTGTCCCACTCACCTGCACGCTCACAGCTTCCTCGTTCCGTCGTACAATAATTCGTACAATAAAGGGACGTCTATCTGTAACAGAACATGCACAAACCGAAACAAACAATAGTTCCCTTAACTAACCAATCATATATTTCACTTCGAGTTACAATGGGGTAGCAGAATGCGTCGCCCTGTATCTAACCTTACTCTATAATTAAGGGCACCAGCTGGCACGCGCGCTCTAAGCTTAACGACAGATGTTGAACATTAGTGAACAGCAATAATAGGTACAAAGATACACATTGCCTTATGCAAGGGCAGCGACGATTTACATTAGCCTTCACGGCCTGAACTGTCTGCAGTCTGAATGAATACACTAGCGTAGTAATGAGTAGTAATGAGTAACACTCGCGTTCACAGCGGTAATCAGGTTAAAGGCACATACCTTAATGCGTGGGCGGCGAGGGAGCCTGGTACAGCTGAGTTGCGACGAGCTGCAATCGTAGGTGGTAGGTACCTTCGGTGTTACAACAGCGAAAGGGGGTGAATGCATAACCGCCTCAATGGCGACGGGAGACGCGTCAAGACGCGTACAACGGGACGACGAAAATGATGGGGGCCTCACTCGTTCTGCTGAACCAAATCCTCGTAGGTCGAGATGAAGGGGGCACGACCCCTCACTAATAGTAGCAGGAACTGGGCTCCAAAACACCCACGTTACGCCGAAGATCACTCGACAAATTTCGAATCACCACCACCACACACAAGCGCTCTCTGCAACGGGCTCTCGAAGACTCCCCGAGGGAAGCGTCGGCAAAAGGTCACCTTCGCCGCGTCCCCCCACGTGACTAAACCACAGCGAATCGCAAGGCGATGAAATGAAACCAACCAATGCGGGCCACGCTGGTATCACGCCGCCACCGCGTGCTAAATGAAACAAACCAATGCGGGCCACGCTGGTATCACGCCGCCACAGCGTGCTATTCAGAATTCAGAAAAACGCCATCAGAGGAGAGCTCCAACCGACGACAAATACTGCTTTTTAGGCTAACTATGTGCGAAATCGTGATTCGGGAATTAGGCGATGGAGCCAAATAAAGAGCTAAAAGGGCTTAGCATACGGGCGCGCTGCTCTAAGCTTAGGCGGCTATTCAAAATACCAAAATGACCTAACTAACGGCGTGAAATGCAATTAAGCATCTGAAATAGCAAAATGACTTAACAAGTGTATAATTCGCATCAATGCATATATAAAACACAGGTTGGCAAATTACAAGGCACCTCACAATAACGCATAAAATCTAATACCTGTTTCGTAATAGATACTCACAAAATTTACAATACTGCGATACAAGATTTATCGCACACATTAAAATCAGGGACGGTTTGCAAGGCGATAAGCTAGTGTGCGTCTAGGTACGAAAGCTCACGGAGTGAACTGTAGACTCTCAAGGTTACGTCGCTGATCCAGATTTCAAAATGCCTGAACGGAGCTCGAAGCGACAAAACACTGGTCGCCAGTAGATGTTTAAAACAAGGGGACGCCCTGAATCGGATCCCCCCAAGAAATGCACGCTGCAAGGGGCGAAGCAAGGGGCCACGACTTGAGATAGCACGGGTCAAGCTCACCCTCTAAGCGACGTTCCGCATCCAAACCTTGTGAAAACTAGCACCTTTGCAAAGCTGCACTAACGGCTCCTCGGTGACTACTATAAGGGGAAAATAGTCCACGATAAAACTCAGGCGAAATTATATACAACCCAAAGAAGGTTTCCTATTCACCCCACGCTGTTCTGAGCACGTGCGAAATCGGAAAGCGTAGAATCCCCCGAAAATGACGTGGAAACTAAAGATCCCTCATTTATAGTTCGGGAATTCAAATCCGCCGACAATAACGTGGGCAACCATCACCCAAAAATCAAACTGCAGCCCATAAATTTACTGAAACTTTTATTGACGCTTACACCGGCGTCATGCCGTTCACCAAGGCAAGGCGGAACAGAAACGCTAAGGAAACAAACGCGACCTTTTACTTCCTGGGCTGCAAGCCAAAAGTAGACGTTGCACAAGCGCGCGAAATATGAACTGAGTACCATAGACTTAGAAAGCGAAAAGAAGGGCAACTGAGGCGTAACAATAAGGACTAAATACTACACACATTGGATGCAATTAGATGCGCAAAATTGTAAAATGTTTGTTGAAAAAAATTGTAAACGTAAGAAAACAGTCTTTTGATCTTTTCTTGTAAACTCTTATAAACCCACGAAATAAACACAAAGTTGTTGATTGTGATTAGTAAATAAATTCACAATTTTTATTGAAATTACTATTCATGAACCATGAGATACGAAGTTTCACCTATTGAGTGTCATGCTAGAACATCATAAGGTTCTGATAACGTAAATAATGGATGCTTGTGATATATTGAGTAACAAAGCTTCGCCCAATATCTTTTTCAGCATTTACAGTTAAATAAGGCAGGTACAGTCTTTGTTTTATCTCCAGCATTTATATTTGTTGTGCAGTCACTATTTGTAGGTAAGGGTTTCGTTAGTTATTAGGCGATTAGTAATAAGTAAAAATATAAAGGAATAATATTCACGGCAATATATTGCTATGGTCCTTATGACTTTATTATATTTTAATTGAAATTTATTATTATTCTCAGGGTTTTATCTTAGCTTTTATGTCCACAGTTCGAGCATGCAACTACAAAAAAATTAATTGTTTGACTCTTTATCTCTTTGGATTACAGCAGAATTTAATTAGGACATACACAATATAAAAACCATGACACTTAATATCACGCAATTGACATTTATTAATAATAAATTCGTATTTTTAATATTAAACCAATCTCTTTAAATATTATTGCAAATTAATATTTAGTATTAAATTCAATTTCATGTTAGTTATACTGTTATATGTTTACATAGGTTATTTGTAATTTTATGTGTAAGTTAATGTTTAGACTTATTTTGTTTATTTAACTTCCATTTATTGCACACTGTTATTTTTAAATAAATGAATTTTTCATTATTTCTTTATTTCTTGATTATAATCAATTCTATATTTCCAAATAGCAATTTAATTCTTTTACTTGCTGGTTTTGTTCTCAAATCAGGTATTATTTAACTGAATTTGGTATACACTTACATGATAATGTTTTCTTTCTTCGAGGTCAAATATCCTCTGTTGTTAATTTGCTACATCCTGTTTCATTCCTGTATTGCAGTGATCAACCCCTTTAGACTAGACCTTATGTGCGCACACTTAACATTTTCAGTAGTTTTATACTAATTTTCTTCTTTAAGACCACAGTTATTCGTATTAAAATTCTTAATTGTGCATACCAGTATTTATTATTGTAAAATTAAATTTTTATACCTTTAACTCAAAGTTTAGCCTGGCGTCATTAAAATTTTAATTTTTACACACTCTATTTTGTTTTTGTTATTTTATAATCCTCGCTAAAACCTTGGATATCACTACATTTTCAAATATCAAAGTTACAGATTCCAACTTTTCACCTTTATACGTTTTTAATTTTACAAGTCATCTTTTTAGGTTAACAGTTCTAAAACAAAAAATGAAAAAAGGCCAAAAATCTTACCAAAGCAAGTCAGCGGTTCTCATCTACTGAGAAAAGCCATGGCTAAGCCCCAGCGAAAAACAGAGCCGAAGCTTCCTAATAGGAAGAACCATGTTGTAATCAGATCTGACCGACCAGTAGACCAGGTTCTTCCAAAAGAAGCTAAGGCGACGAGAGCTAACATAGTTGCCGAAACGTTCAATACCATGGTGAGCCCTGAAGGGGGTTCCCAGTAGACAAAACTCCGGTTCAGAAATTCAGGACTAGTAGAACCAGGCTCGTTCTTAGTCACTGCCCAGGACGACACCTCAGCAAGGCGGCTGCTGGAGAGCTAGACACATTTCAGTGCAGAGGGAGCCACATTTGCCCCAACAATGGTATCGGAGGCACAATGGCCAGAGAAGGTGGGTTTCTGGCTCAGAAGCCAAGAGGAGGTTAATCTGCAAAAGCTGAGGCAAATGCTTTCGATGCAGAACTGCTCGCTAAGAGTGGATCAATGGAGGCATATCCAGAAGACAAGAGGACCAGGAGGGTGGTTCTTGATCTTCATGGTCAGCAGAGATACCGTCCGGAGGAGTCTGGGTGGCAGTTCTATTACCAGTTAGCAACTCTCGCTATGCGAAGGGTGCCTACTTGGAGCGGAGCAGTCCGCCAGGACATTTCTGAGGCAGGCGTGTCAAAGCAGGCCAAGAAGGACGACTAACAGGACCACTGATCGCGCACTGTTAACTCCCCATACTAATTTCACTCCGGGTAAGCCAGATAAATCTCCAGCACAGTAGGGGCGCTACGGCAGAGCTGGTACCCTAACTGGCAGGTGAGAAGTGGTCCTAATGCAAAATCAGTATTTACAGGACTGAGGATGGGCAACTACGATGTAGTAGTTGGCAAGGGAGTGGATGATCGACCCAGGAATTATATCATGGTGTTCAGGGATATCGGCATGGTACTATAACCGCCGCTAGGAACCAATGACCTCACTGTAGTTGTCCTGAAGCATCAGGTAGGTGGTAGGAATCATAAGGTAATAGTAGGAAGCGCGTACTGTCCCTCCGCTGAAGTGCGTATACTTACAGAGGGATTCGAACGCTTATTATCGTTTGTAAGCGATAAAGGTAACTCACGTCACGCACGTTTCACGCTTGCTTTAAACACTCAGGTTCACGCACGCTCACGTTCACGGCGTGACCCGCCACTTACGACGTGACCCGCAGCTTTTATTTCAAAATTCAAATTCAGTTAGAACACAATGTTCAATCTTAAAACTAATAAAAATCTGTAAAGGGCCTTACCCAGAGCTTCCCTAGTAAGTGGACATTGTAAAACTAAATAACTTTAAAAATTAAGCGAGGGGTAAAAATATCTTCACGTTTCTAATAAATTATATAAATTTTCAACTAAAAATATATTACCGGTGATCGAATTCGAAGGGCAGGCGTATGCGATTCTAACGTGGTGTGGGGTATTTCAGGCGAATGCGCTATTCCTACATACGCTACAGAGCCCTTCTTGTGTCCGCGCGTTCCGGCTGCCTTAAAGAGAACCTTAGAATAGAAATAATTAGTAATTCCCAGGAAGGACGCCATTGACTGTACACATACACACAACACTTACACCACAACACAGATGCGCATGCGCAGCTCCATCTCTAGATCTTCCACATGGAAGGGCAGCAGGTGGGCGGGGCACCCTGCAATCTTTTAGGCATTACTAAATATTTAAAGTGAAATTAACGTGAAACGTGAATTACGCCTTGAAAATTGTCACTCACGTTCACGTCCCATTTTTCAAATATTAGTCAAATTCACAACGTGACCCACCGTGACCCGGCGTGACCCCACTGTTTTCACGTCACGCGCCCATTCCTAAAGGTAATTTGGTAATAATCGGATGTGACTCCAATACACATCATTCGGTGTGGGGGATCTTAGAGATAAATCCTTCTACTAGAATATTTGACGTCTACAAATCTTGAGATAAGTAAGTAAGTAAGTAAGTTTATTTATTTAGTATAATATACTAGTACATAGAATCATTATTATTATATCTTAACTTATTTATCATTAATAACATTAATATTAATAGTATTGTTTCACAAAATTGCTTAAATATTTTTTAAAACTATAAATGTTTGTCATTTTTTTTACATCTTGTCGAAGCGAATAATAGACGTATAGTGCCTTGTAATACAGAGAATTTTGTGTACTCGCTTTATTTAATTTAGGCAGAATAAAATCAATTCGATTCCTTGTTTTATATTGATGAACGTGAACATTTAGTATCAAATAATCCGACATATAATTTGGTATTAAATTATTAACAGCTTTTGTAAATCAAAACCACTGTATTAAAATAAATACGTTGTTTGATACTTAGCCACTGTAACGTATTTAGCATTAATGTAATATTCGTATATTTAAAACGTCGTAAAATATTTCGCATCGTTCTGTTTTGTTGTTTTTGCAATCTTTGCAAATCCGCTTCGTAACAAAGAAAGAGGATACTTGCACAGTAATCAAAGTGTGGAGCAATAATGGCTTTATAGACTAGAATTCTGGCATTAATACTTAGTTTACTAGCTATCCTTCCCAAAAATCCATTTTTTTAGTTTTTTTCTTAATGATGAAATTTATATAACTACAAAAAGTAAGTCTATTACCTATAATAACTCCCAGATATTTAATTTCAGGCACTTGTTCTATTTCTAGACCGTCTATTTTTACTTTAAAAGTTATATTTTCACTATTAATTTTATTTGATACAATTATGCACTTTGTTTTAGCAATATTTAATTTTAGTTTATTGATTTGTAGCCACTGTGATATTATCTCAAGATCTGTATTTATTTTGGTGACGGCATCAGTAGTATTTTCCGCAGTTACCCAAACTAATGTGTAGTCAGTAAACAAATTTAGCAAGCAGTGTTTGATATTTATTTCCAGATCATTTATGTACAGTAGAAATAGCAATGGACCTAATACTGATCCCTGATTAACCCCCAATGTGTTAAGAATTTCCGTCAATTCCTCTTCATCATACACAGTTGTTTGGGTTCGCGAAGATAGATAACTCTCGAACCATTATTTCTCGATTCCCTGTATTCCATATTTGTCCAGTTTTGTAATCAATTTTTTCCTATCGATTGTTTCAAAAGCACGCTTATAATCTAGAAACACGCCCACTACACTTTTCTGTTGATCATGTTCACTTTTCCAATTCGCTAACACTAGATTTAATGCCGTTTCACACGAATGTCTGCTTCTGAATCCGGATTGTTTGCCACTTATAATTTTATTTGCTTCGATAAACTCCAACAATTGGTCTTTGACAATTTTTTCTAAAATTTGTTCATACAGCGGCAACGTATTAATTGGTCTAAATTCGTCACATTTCTTTGTACCCACAATTTGTCTGATAGGATTTACTTTGGATTTCTTCCAAGATTCTGGGAAAATTACACTCTTTAACGACTCATTTATTAATTTTACCAGAGGATTTCCTATAATTGGCAATGCATCTCTTAGAACATGAACAGCAATGCCATCTGTGCTACCCTTTTTTTTATGCTCGTTATTGTTTTCTCAAGATCGATTAAAGAAATCTCCTTAAATTTAAAGATGTTAACAGGATCAGGTGTGAATGCCTCTTCAAAATCGGTGTATAGTATATCACGATTTATGTCAACAATACTATTTATGAAGTAATGGTTAACATCTTCGGCTATCTCTTTAGAATCGGTTACTTGTAGTCCTTGGAATACAATGTTTTTCAGTGTAAATTCTGCTTCCGGATTTTTAATTATATGTTTAATAATTCTCCACATATTTTTTTAATCGCCTTGACTTTCTTTAATTTAAATTTTATAGTAGCGATTTTTCTTGTCTTTATTCAAATTGCTATATTTGTTTCTGATTTTTTTATAATGTTACCAATCATTTGCATTTGCAGATAATCTAGCCTTTTTGTATAACGTGTCCCGATATTTCTGTAACTGTTGCAATTCTGTACAAAACCATGTGTAAGAATTTTTCACCTTGTTGATGCGGTACGTAATTAGGTCAGCTAAGCAATTGTACAAAGACTGCTCAATGCCTGCAGCTGCAATGTGTACATTTGTACTCATATCGTAATTATAATTAGCTAATTTATTTAATAAAGCAGTTTGTGAGTAGTCAAAAAGATTTTTTTACGCACCGTTTTAAACTCGTTGGTTATGCATTGTTTACGAAATCTGAGCTCAATACCGCAATGGTCAGTGATCTTCGGTGAATCTAGGACATCAATATTTAAATTCTAAATGTTAGTTATTACTAGATTTATTAATGTGTTTGAAGTTTCACTCACTCTTGTATAATCGCAAACTAATTGTGTCATGCCTAGATGTAGAATTCGATTTGTTAAACGTTTAGCATAGAAACTGTCCTTGGACATGTCAATATTAAAATCACCTATAATTAAATGTTTGCTGCGGTCTGATACATATTCCTCACACCATTCTTCAAATTTCAGTAAAAATTCACCATCGCTTGAGTTCGGAGAGTGGTACACTACAGTGTACACACCTTGATATAACCCTTTTGTTATACAGATTGAAAGTAGCCATAAGTTCTTGTTATATGTGATACTCGATATTACCCTAAATTCGATATTGTTATTCAACACTATAACTACGGCCCCGGTCTTTCGACTTTGAGAATTACACCTTATTGCACTATAATCTGGAAAATTTATTTCACAATCCTCTATCTCATCTGTAATGTGAGCTTCACTTAAGAATAGCAACGCTGGGCGCCTCCGTAAGATTAAAATTTCCAACTTTTCTATATGTTTTAACATACTTTGGGAATTAAAATATATGATTTCAGAACTTCTTTCGCCTACTCTAAAAAATCAATTTTGATTCTAGCTTGTTCTAATTTACGTTTAAAAACAGCACAGTCGGTACTCCAAGCTGGATGATTTGTGTCCAATTTCATTCTCAACTTTTCCACTGTTTGTGCACAGTTTACACATTTTAGGTCATTATCTGTCGCTCCACATTCACTCAATAGATGTGACCCTGAACATTTTGGGCAAGTTTTGTTTGACCTACATTCGCTGACTTTGTGATTAAATCCACTGCACGAAAAACACCTGGTGACGTCTACAGCATCGTTAATTCTGCATCTATCCCAACTAATGTTTAATTTTTCTTCTCTCATCATTAACCTGTACGCCATCGCATTAACTTCCTCATACACCGTATAATATCTTCTTCCAGCTTGACTTTTATTTTCTTTAATATGTACTACTTTAAAGTCAGCGTCTTGCACATCGAAATCATTATTTTTACTTCTTATTTTATCTTCTATGTCTTCAAATGAAAATTTTTCGCTTAATCCAACTATTTTTATTCTGGGTAATCTTTTTTTCGGAATGGTTACTTCATAATTTTCTCCAAGTTTGCTTGCTACCTTTTCTTGTACTTTGTTCACTGCCTCTCTATTTTTACACTCAATTACAATAACACCTTTGCTAACATGTCGAAGTCCTGAACATTCTAAGTGAGTAGGATCAATGGATTTTTTAATTCCTGTTTCGTGTCCGTACTTGTTTGTTCCTGATTCTTCGGCTTTATTAAGACAACTGGATCGTGTTTCTTAATTTTAAGTTTTTCAGCATAAACAAAGATATGAAGCCTACTTTTGTCAATAGCATCCGAAAGAAGGTAATTAACATCACACTGGCCTCTAGCTGTTTTTCAAACGATATCCAAAACTGGAAAGTGACGTCGGATATCGTGACATCTGATCATCGTTTGATCAGAATGGAAATGAATTCTGACAACCCTTTTATACAAGAAATATGTAACAAATAAACTTATGCTTTGCCTATTCTAATAATATTTACTTTTACAGAAAGATCTGAGTAATAGAACAACTCAATTAAAAAATTAGTATCTTCAACCAATTTTAACTGCAAATAACCGGAAATATTGAAATAACTGGGATTGATTATAATTTCATATGAAAAATAATTTAACAACTATGATTCTATCTAACTTATACCTGATTCAGTTAATGTAAGATGAAACTGATTATGAACTGCAAATACCATTGTAGGAAATAGAATTTTATAATGATAAAACGGAGTTAATTAACTTAATATCCTTTTTATTTGCTTTATAATTAAGCTGCATGTTAACTATATTTTATTTAAAATACTTTACCATTTTAAGACTATATCAATTTATAGATTTTTTATTATTTTACTTTGTATGCAACCTTGTGGCTGAGTGGAAGACCAGTGTATTAAATGTATTAAACTCCACTCTCTTTAATATAAACGTTAATATATAATTTTATATGTATATAAAACTCTTAAATATATTTATTATTATTGTTATTAGGTATTATGTGTGCTATATTTGCTGATGACTGATTTAGTTCGCTTGCCATACAAATTTACGAGTAGCTTTGAGAATCGCGCGCTAGAATTACAAGTGGTTTAAAAAGTAACTTTTGACGCTAGAAACTACATAAAATGTTGTCACTCTTGGCAGACGCTAGAAAAATATTGTGGTTGTTTTCCATCGAGTTAAAGTGATGATTTACTGAAACAGTGATTTGACAAACCCTTCGTCAAGGAATGTAAATATTGCACTAAGATGTTTCAGACTGCAAGGTCTTATTGCAAAATGTCAGCTGCGTAGTAGAAAATGAGCGATTATAATCTTGATGACAGTAAGCATGATCGACAAATTTGAAGTTATTCTAATCTCCTGGAAAATTAATTTTTCTTTGAGTATCCAGTATCTAGTAAATTGGTATGATAAAAACAAATCGACCAGATAGCAATAGTGTAAATCAGTTGAGTTGTTGCACTGAAAAGTTATCATTCTCCACAACAATGGTTGTTTCTATGGATCGTTGGAAAGGAAAAGTGGCTGTTGTCACAGGAGCAAGTGCAGGAATTGGGGCTGCAATTGTTGAACATCTTGTCGTTGCTGGACTTAAGGTACTCTTTATATTTATTATGTACTAAATGTATAAAAATATTTCCACGTTGCAATACATTTTATCAAGTTGTTTATTTTCTGTCTGTTACACGTTTGCAATCAGATTAGATGTAATATTTTTTTAGATAGTTTTTCTAAATTTTATATGGGAGTATTTTATGTGATTCAACTAACCACTTATTATAATATTATCCATTTCGTACATGTTTACTATGCCTTAAACAGGATGAAGCCGTTTTTGTGCAGTAAAGACACACACCAAAATAGATAGAAAGATTATATGATATTTATATACAAACAACTGGCTTTCAAAATGTAAGGTGCAGTCGATATATAATCTACCCTGATAAGAGGGAATACACTGACGAAACTTTTAAAGATTTTCTAAAAACTATGTTCTAACTTCAGACTACATTAACTTTTTCTATTAAAATTGTTATAAAGTTATTTCTTCAAGGTAAATTTGACTGCTAAGTCACCCTTGAACGCTTTTTTAAATCATGGTTGACCTGAATATGATTTTGTATGATCTGACGTTGAATACTTATGTCTAGTTATTATAAACGATGACATCCCTCGAGAACACAAAGCGGGTCCTATTTCACCAGGAAACTTTGCACTTTTCATTTTGCAGTTTTTAAATTCTAAAAATTTTATAACTTTGAGTATCATAAAATATAACTTTGCTGGTTTTTAACTGTTCACTTGCACTTTGCATATTCGTTATGGAACTGTAATTTTAAACTTTTCAAACATATTTTTATGTTGGAGAAATTGATTGCAAATGCAAAGTTGTTTTATGAACAGGGGAACTCAGGATGGCAGTATATTGCTAGAAATTAGCTTGATTTAACGAAGTGTAAACAAATTCTGTGCACGTTATTGGTAAAACCGTTCTCATATAATCACTGACACACTGTAAATACAGGTATCTTCTTATCGTTGCTTTATCTCTGATTTATCTATTCATTATTTTTTATCTTAAACATTATTCAAACAAAAGATGATTTTGCATTATGGTGTTATTAATAATTCCTAGCTATAAACTTGCAGGTGAAGCAAAGTAGCCCAGTTGCTTAAGTTATTTATAATCAGAACATGGGCTGTTTTCATTACAGTTATATATGTTACGAGTACACTGTATTCCATTTGCTTCTTTATTTGCAGTTGTTGGCTTGAATTTGTTCAAATATGATAGATATTGATACAATCGAAACTGTTTTGTGTGCTGTGTATTTCATGATCTGACTATTACTTAATTTTAAACTTTATTATCTCTGACATGCTCTTTATTCTCATAACTACTTCCTTCTTGCTGTCATTGGCACAAGAGCTACAAAACCATACGCTAATGTATTTAACTAAAAGTGAATATTCCATGTCTACCTACTCTAGTATAAGACAAAGAAACAAAGACAATAAGAAATGTTCTCGTTTTTGTAAATTTACTATAAATACTTTCACAATGTCTTCTCGGATTCTAACTTTGTTTGCTATACTTGCAACACCACCAAGGAGTTTCATGACGTTCTTATTGCTTCGTGACGTCAGGCGTCAGAGAGACACCATAACTAGGTGATTTGTTCGCAACATTGGTGGAAAATTTCCACGCAGCAAATCATTCAAGGAATGACGTAATCCAGTGCTATGGCTACATTGTAATTTTCGAGTTTAAAAAAAACTAGTACAGGGCATATTTACAGTTTGAGTGATAAGAGTTTGCTTCAAGCTGTGTGTCATTATTTGGCTACGATAGAGTAATGCCATGAATAGGCAAATTAATATCTACGTAAAACGCAAAACCGGGTTTTTATGCAACAAACCCCAAACGGCGGATTTCGATGCAGTTTAATGTTCATGCATTAAAGACAGTTATTTTGGCACTTTTTAAATGTTGTTTATAGGTAAATGTATTACAGATCCAGTTATTCTGCTAGTATTTCATCTGTAAATGCGAATAGCTTTTGCGCGTTATTAATACATTCTTAGTGAACACTGTTCTGTTAAGTAATGGCCATTTATTTTAGCGTTTGATTGTATTTTTGTTATTGTATTAATTGTGTCTTTTAAAGGTCAATATGTCCATGTTAATTTATGTAAACCAATTGTCTTTTCTTGTGCGTATTGTATGAAGCTATGTTGATTCTCGAGAATACTAGGTAGAGGTTAGCTTCCTGGTTTTTTGCAAGATATTGACCGTCTCTATCCACGAGTTGAGCCAAAGTATGGGTTCTATGTGTATTAAGCTGGTTAGGTAAAAAAACAATGCAATTAATTTATACAACTACTATGGTGTAAGAGACGTCTCATCAGAACTTAACGTCCTAACGGAGAGGCTACAAGCAAACTACCCATTTGAATTTATGTGCATGTTATTTCTTAGCATTTATTAGATTGCTTCCATTATCTTGGCTTATCGTGTATTTTGCTATTAAATTTCTTTTCGCCAGTTCTTCTTTTTACTTACGTTCAGTTAGTTTATGTACGTTTAGCTGCTAATTTTTCTGTACTTTCCTCTTAAATGTTTCATATGTAGTACTTATGTTTACCTACGGATTCAAGTTTCAAAGTCACTATTTACTTTAACATGTTTTTTTATTAAGAACGCTGCTTTGAACCGTCTACTTTATTTACTACTATGCAAAAGGGCGTAGGTATTCTCTTTATTACTGCTTTACCTTATCGTTTTGCTTTTTCTATAGAGTTATTTCATCGACATTCTACATTTACTTTTTGTATCAAGTTTTTCATATTATCTTCTAAGTATAGTCTGTTCAATAAACATAAAAACACAAAGTGGCCTGTGATATCCAAAATTTCATGAGTGTACTTCCAGAATTTATCTTTGTCTAGGAATGTACACTTGCTTTCAAAACTTTCGCGTACACATTCAAAATCAAGTAACAACGATTTTGCAAAATTTTAGCTGTGTGAACGGGTAATTTTGAGATTAGGTTAAAAATGACATTGACAGCATGTGCTCTGTCAGTCGAGGCATTTTGACTTTTCAAAAATTTAAATGTCAGAGTTGATTAATTGCAACCCTGATTTAATACAGCGAAAAATAGGTGTACGCGAAAGTTTTGAAAGCAAGTGTACTTAAAAAAAGTTACTAAAACAACTAGGTTAAGGCTATGACATTTACTTCCCATCTGCCATAAATGTTGTAATTAACAACTTTTAAGGATATTATACAAATACTTGTTGGATACTATTAACATAGCGCTTACTAATAGGTTTATTAATATTATTAAACTTCAGGTGAGAATTTCTAGACAAATAGATATCTACGTTGACACTGACAATGAGAAATATTGTCATTTTTAAATTCAAATATGCCTGTATACAGGTATGGAAACCTTTGCAAAACAAAAAATACAATCCCTAGTACAAAAATTATATGCACATGCCAACTTAAAAAAAATTTAAATGTTTTTGTGTTCACTGAATGCCCTATACGTGCCTTTCGATTCCATGCGTTAATAAAAGAACGTTATCAAGAGGGCTATGAACTAGATTTTGTTTTACGACTGCATGTCGGTGATTGTTACATCGCTCTACGTAGAATTCAGCGCGCTGAATCACTTGAATTGTCAGCTGTCAAAGTGAGGTTATGTGCATATGAACTCCATAAAACAAGTTACGATACGACTTTCAAAAATTACTGTTTGATATAAGGCCACTTGATAATGATTTTTTAATGTACTTTACTATCCTATAACATAAAATCGTTGGTATCTTTGTATGTTTCTTTGTTCACTATCTCCTCCGAAGATACTGGACCTTTTAAGTTGTATGATGGCTTAAAATTCTGTTAATTTTTAGGCTTAGATAGTAGGCCGGTTTTTATTTTCAAAAAAAATTAAGAAAACGTTTTAATTTAATTAAACCCTGTAAATAGCGGAGCGAAGCGTCTGTCGCCGTGGGCTGCCGTGCAGTAGCAGTTGTGGCCGTGGGCTGTTAATTCGGATGATTCACTATATTCATATAACATTATAGCAGCGTCTTATTCAACCAAGCCAAGTTAGTCCAATGGTAGAATGCTCGCCTGCCACGCGTGCGGCCCGATTCGATTCCCGGCTGATGCATCTTTTTTTTTAAATTTATATTAATGCATTTCTCTTAAAGTAGCCAATCAAGGCGTAGCTCGGGTGATTCACTAGTTATACATATATTAACTATTTTCTATTAATTTTACCTTATTTTAGTTTTACCTTCGTGATTTCTTCCCACTCTCTCAATTTAGGTATTGCAACGTATTATTTGTATTTTGCAACATATTACAGTCCCTCTCTTCTTTTTGGTATAATTGCTGTTCATAATATTAAAGAATTTCAAAGAAGCTGATATTCTAACACTTGTTTTGCAAGAAATTCTCCGTAACATTATACATTATATATTAAAAACGAGACGATACTTGGGCACACATGCTCTTCTTGGAACGCCCTCGTTTTAGAGACATTCAGTCTTCATAATCTGTTGACCGGTGCTTTCATTGTAGTATAGTCACTATCATATTACGGTATATATACGATCACGCTACTTGGGCTGAAGAAAATTCGTAAAGGAGATGGAAACTATTAATTGCGGAACCTAAATCGAGGATATACGATTACAGTCGGTGATTTATCAACACCTTTAACGAAGAGTACGAATGGTGCAGACAGAGCCGATAATGTAGCATTTTAGATTTAAAGGTGAGAAGAGATCAAAATTAGTATCAGCACCTTTCGATAATTTAAAGTAAAATCTTGCCCAGGCCGAGATTCGAACTCGCGATAGTGCACCAATTTTGACAATACATCAAACTAGGGGCGGATGGGCCAGTCTGGATTTATTTATATATATATTTATATATTTAAAAATTATACGACGCTTCTTGTATTAAACATTTAATTACAACGATTTATCTTAACTATTTACAAGGCAACTGTTAAACACGGAACACACATTATTTATAATCTAACAGGACTATTTCTAACAACAGATATACTTTATTTAAATATACACGACTTAACATTAATGATTTATATGGTTATATTTATTTGTTATTCACGGGTTATTTATTTCACTAGAGTTATGTACACACGGGTTCATTCATATTGCAGTTTACGCGCTTCGAGTTTGGATGAGAACTGTCGATTTTTCCCACTGCACCGGTTTATATACACGCCGGGTGAGTCATCCTAGAAACGTCCACACCTTGCTCGATTAATCCAGCGACGCTGACATGTTCGCGTGCAAGGTCGTTCTGGAATGTTTTGGAATGTTCTGATGCAATTCGGCGCGAAGGTCGTTACACTTTCTGGAATGATCTGGAAGGCTGACTCACGTGTCGCACGGGACGCTGAGTCATATATAGACAACGGCCTGACCCCAAGGTCGTTACAATATCTATGTTTATGAAAACAAAAATATAAGCGGATATGTAGGCCCGCTTTTTAAAAAAATATGATGTGTTTCACATTTTTTTCTGTCCAATACCAATGACCAGGACCAGGAACTAGCTGCCATTAGTTTTTATTTATCCTAACATGTACATATTATGTATTTTTACTTAGAGAAATATTAAAAGCGTTTGAAAAATACGAATAAGTACTTATTTTTTATAGCTCCCTTAGTAAAAAGTGCCTAAATTTTTTTTTCATAGAAATGGACCGGGCCGGTGTCCATGGTTTCCCGGGCCGGTCTACCCCACCCCATCCGCCCCTGCTGACAGCGTAGTTAGGTGACCGCGTGAAGTCGATTACTTGTAACGCAATCGACAAATATATACAAGAAAATAACCAATTTCGCCTATAACTCTTTCAGCTTTTTACATTAGTATTCGGCACTAAATGGAGTAAAAACCATTCAGATAAGTTATGTCCTTCTCGAAATACCATGGTTATCTCAAACTTGAATGACATACTCGTCCTTTATTAATTTTCCGATCTTTATAATTCCAAAGCGGTTACTGTGTTCGCAACAAATGCTGTTTCATGAGACATTTTATATAATTTTGAGTTGACCACGATTGATAGATAGAGTTGTTACGGCAAACGTTGAAAATTTGCAAATATGGTCGGTGTCCAAAGCAATACTTTGGAATAATGTTTCAAAGTAAAATATAATGCTTTAAAAATTAAACTTACCAAATAATTTTTTTAGGTTGTTGGAGTAGCGCGTCGCAAGGAAAGGGTCGAAGAGCTGGCAAAAAATCTGCAAGGGAAAACTGGAAAGTTATACGCTGTTAAAGCCGACATCAGCAAGGAGGAGGACGTGCTCCAGGCGTTCAAGTGGATCAAGGATAACGTGGGACCTGTTCATATTCTCGTGAACAATGCAGGAATCGTCCGAGTAAATAACTTAGTCGAGGGAGACACGCAGAAGTGGAAAGAAGTCTTGGACACCAACGTTTTGGGCCTGTGCGTGGCAACTAGGGAAGCAGTAAAAGACATGAGAGCCAACAACGTAGACGGACACATCGTCCACATAAACAGCGTCGCTGGACACTCTATTCCCAATTACCCAGGCCTGAACGTTTACCCAGCGTCCAAGTATGCCGTGACTGCTTTAACGGAAACATTGCGACAAGAGCTTAATTCAATAGGCAGCAAAATTAAAATTACGGTAGGTCTAATGATTAGTGGAGAAATATTTAGAAATGTTATTGTGAACAATATTTTAGAGTGTCAGTCCAGGAGCTGTAACAACGGAAATCATGGAGGCTTCTGGATTGGCTTTAACTCCTGAGCATGAAGCCTTCCGGAAGGAAATGCCTTGGTTAAAGTCAGAGGATATCGCAGATTCAGTTTTATACGTTTTGTCGACACCTCCGCACGTACAGGTAATTAAACACATTAATATTTCTAAAGAAATAAGGTACTTGGTTTGCTGAACGAAATATATTATATTAATATTGTTTTAGGTACACGAACTTACGATTCGACCTGTAGGAGGGAAAATGTAAATGCCGAAAGTAATTTACGATATATTTTTAGCAATAAATAGTTAGAATAACTGTAGTAAATAACTAACATGCACATATTCATTTTTGTTATTAATGGCAAAAGATGAAGTATTTGAGTTAAAAGGTTCATAACTAACCTTCAGTCTAGATTTTCTAGAAGAAGAAGTAAAGCTCTGACGTGTTTAAGTAGTTCAAGTAGAATCGAAATCTACATTGGTGATAGTTCTCATTCATGCTGCAAAACAAAGGTCCACAAAAGCGGGCGAACTGATCAAGTTGAAACTTCAGTTTGACATTGAAAAGTTTCTAGATCATGCAATTAAATTTTTCTTATATGGCCTAGTTTTTATGCATATAGCTATTAATCAGAAGGAAAACCCTATCTAATCAAACGACGGTTAGTAGGGGTGTTTTTATTATGACTTATTTTTGGTAATACTTAATAAGATAGTAATACAAAAACTAAAAGGACATAATTTATAACAATTTAACAATTGAAAAAGATCATTTTGCACTTTAAGTAGCCTAAGTAGTCTCAAGCTCTTTCCAACTGAAGTGAAAAAGCGAAAGCATTAAAAAATTGCATATTACGTAATGGTACAAAATTTAACACCTTAAGTCTTGCTCCTTGGAAAGTCGAAGAACGCAATTTACAGAGAAGATTCAGTGTTAATGTTTAGTGGGGCATCTTTGGTGGAAACATTGTGGGCCCAAGGACTAGATAAATATGAAGGAAATATAATTCCTTGAGCGCCACCGCTTTTCTGTCGTTACAAATGGACGATTTCTTCACTGCGGAAAAAGAAACCAACCCACAGGTGTGTTGTCAACTGTTGCAGCTACGTACTTATTAGCGCTGTTTCGGATAGAACTTAAGTGGTTTTCTACAGCTAAAACCGTTTACACTCAGATACAGGAAAGATCGCATCCAACAAACGTCAGACCAAAAGAAAACGTAGTGTAATTATAATTCAATCTCATCATCATCAAATAGCGCTACAGCCTATCACAGGCCTTGGCTAACTCAATGATCCGTCTCCATTCTGGTCGGTTCTGCGCTGTCACTTTCCAATGGCGTATTCCCAAGATCTTGAGATTTTTGCTCAGAGCATCAAGGTATCGAGTTCGTGGACGGCCGGCTGTTCTTTTCCCTTCAGGTTGGCTGAATGTTATTTTCTTTAGTGGATCGTTTTCTTCTAGTCTTTCAACGTGCCCTATCCACCGCAGTCGTCCGATCTTGATTGTCTTAACGATGCTTATATCTTTAAACAACTCATACAGTTCATAATTGTATCTTCATATTTCAATCTATTGACTTTAAAACACCAAAATGACATTGTATACAGCTGACTTAATTACTCAATCCTAATCCCTACGTGACGTCCTGGTGTTTTAAAACCTGCTAAATATTCTTATCGGTGATCTTAGTTAAAAATTTACTAGATTATTAATTCATGCAATGATAGTGACTATCTTTACCATTATATGAAAGTTATACGAGGTCCTTCAAACGTGCGTCACTTTAATTTGCTTCTGAGGCACTATATAACTTAGCAAAACTGGCGTCTATATTAATGCAAATTTTACAAAATACCTTGCAAGATCCTGGCTTTGGTTTGTGTTGCTGATGACCCTCTGGAATGCGCTAGGACCTTGTCGCTGCAGGAACTGGTGGAGAATTCGAGAAACCCAATAGAAACAGAATAAGCAAGCGGTGCTGAATAGAGCGAGAACTTGGTTAAGGTGGTTGATTCCTTCAACAAGAAATCCGGGAGTGCTACCGAGACGATAGACAATACCATACTCAGGCACGCACTCCTAAGTGACCCAGGTTGATCGGCTCCGTAATTATTTCGGCAGATCGGTATGAGGAGATATCCTGCGGAAATTTGAAACGATCGTGGTGACACACGAACGTGAAAGCCACCCGATAACAACTGCACAGTTTGCTCTAGAACGGTTTCTTTCAAAACCCTAATTCCAATGCTCAAACTGATTTTTGAATACCCCAGAAGACTCCGCGAAACCCTCATCCCGACGCCGTGATACTAGAAAATACGCCCGATTGGGGCTAGAAACAATCAGATGTTTGCAACTATTGGTTGAAAATGGAGCAAACGATTAATTCGACAATGTGGTTGTCTGAAGCGCTACGTGGATGGAAGGTAGCGTGGCCGACTTTTGGCCAAGCTTGCAAGAAGGGGTTTTTGCTCAACATGTGCATTTTATGGCTCATAAATTATATCAACCATGAAATGACGTTTACTGCCTTTTTCATGCCCTAACGAACGTTTTGATTGACATCCAAATTGTCGTTGGTAATAGTCATTCACATTCAGCTAACTTACAGTTAAACAAGTGTTTTTAAGGTTTATTATGGATTGTTAAGTTTTTAAAGATATAAGACTCGGCTATAACTTAACATTTGTTGTGCAAGTTTATTAAACAATGGAACATATCCGTATTAGATGGATGCTTACAAGAGACTGCTTAAAAACTACCTAGAATCTAGTATATATCGGCGGTTTATGAGGGTAGCCAAAAATCCAACAACCCAAACATTTCGAACACAGCAGCGAGTGCAGAGCCCCGTCACCAACCCAAGGATGAGTTTTCTTACAACTAAGTGACATAATAAAAGCGAAAGTTTTAAAATATCTACATGAATATGTAATTATTTTGTTTCTACAGAAGTTTTGATTCAATGCCCGACTAGCTCGAACTAGTTTATTGCAGTTTTTTGAAAAAAATTCTGGTATAACCGTAATTAATGGTTTAAAAAATGTTGTTTACCACACATGTAGCGATTAATTGCATACTACAAACCTAAATGCTTATGTTTCAAGAGACACATTTTAAACTCAACAAATCAGCAACCTTGAAAAGCTATACATTACACAAAAAAGGTGGCCAAACAGATGGTGGCGCTAGTAGAAGCTGTTCATGTATTTTTTGTTTTTTTTTTGTTACACGAAGTCTATTCTGCCGCATTCAAATATTTTGGAAAGTTCTCCGTCGAAGCGCTCCATGCAACACGTGCGGTTTCAGAATACGTTTCACTTTTCACTAAATTCTAGGAAGCACACATGGCCGTCTAGACCATGTAGCTTGCCGCAGAATTAAAGTTTTTACGCTATTAAGCCGACGCCTGTATTGGGTATAGAAAGATCTGGCTAAACGAGTTAACGATTTAAACAACCCGGGAGCTCGAAGCCGTTCTGTGTCTCTAGAACTATTTCGTAAATCGCTTGAGGAGGGTAGCCTTATTGCTTCCGTTTGCATCTCCAAGCTACCCCTCTCATTGGGAGACATAAAACTTCCCCATGTTGCAAACTCTTTGACATCAACTTTCTTGGCTGAAGGTACCTGTACTATATTTTAAAGTGCTTCACCGAACTGTGTGTTTTCTCCAGTAACGTGCATAAATTAGGTGGCGTTCGCTTGAGCAGTATTAGATTTGAGTTAACGTCATAGCCTGTTGTTTTAAATTGTGTGGCGCTTCTGGCGCTGTCATATGAGTCGGTTTAAATTCGCAATGCCCGTATAGTGTTGTATGCGTATTAGTGGCTTATATCAAAAGCTCCATTATCTGTGTGGAGGTAGCCTGAATTCTGAACGGCTGCGGCTAGCTGTTTTGATGTTCAGGTCTTTCTCTCTCTCTCTCTCTCTCGCCCTCCATTTACAGGTCTTTCTTCTCTATTATATAATATTTTGGCTGTGTGGTTTATTTGGCCCGTTTAAGTGTATGGGCTACATTGATTATTAACTAATGGCGCTGCAATTTTATAAAATGGATAACGTGTCACCTGCGGTGACCAGTAGTATTCACATTTTACATTTCCTGCTATGTAGGCACAGTCATATAAAAGTGTAATACATTTAATTCGCTGAACTACATATTTGTTTACTTGAGTGTAAAATATCTCGTTTAAGTGAACGTGCCCTTCAGGCGCGCTAAATACAAAAATTTTGTTTAGTTATTGATTGTGCAATAACTAAAGGAAATGTAAGAAAAAGTTGAACTCGCACAACTAAAACAATTAGGTTTTTAGTTCAAAAGAAATCAAGGTTTACGTAAGTTTGTTTTCCACCAGAACCTGCTGCTTCTACTGTGGACGATGCAGATGTGTACAGTTTCTGTTGACTTTTGCACGGTGGCGCCGTGGAAATTATTGAAATGTTTGCTGTCCTGAAACAAGAACGAATTTCACGAGTAACGTGAACCACGCCCGCCCAGTGAGCTAGCTGAGGACAATCGGAGGCTTATGTACCACTATAGTACCACTATTATTTATACTAGTTGGAGACTTTAGCGGCCATAATCATATGTGGGGATGGACAAAAACTGACAGTAGAGGAAAAATTATAAAACAAATAATCGATGAAAGGGATATCTCACTACTGAAGAATGGTCATCACACTCGACTTGACTACAGAAGTGACATCTTTTGCTCCATAGGTTTGTCACGTTGTGAACCAAATCTTGAAAATAGTAGAAATAAATCGTGGAGGTAAAAATAAAGCAGTTAAAGTTACTAATGGCAAAAGTTAGTTATATACATCAATAATACTAGCAATGTAAAATGCAAGGAGCATGGATGACCATGACCAATTGAAATAAAGCGTTTTGAGGACAGCATGATTGCTTTTGCAATATTCTAGTATCTGCGAATGAAGTAACCACTTGATTGAATCAGAATTTAACCAGTGAAAATGCTAGACCTACAATTGACAGGAAAACTCCTAGAAAATATTTAAAATGTTGGTCGTTCACTTTCAAGTGCTTACGATAGTACATGGGCAATACAATAAAAGACTTAATACAACAGACAAATGATATATTTTATTTTCAAACGTCATAAAAGTGACAACTTATGTGACTTGAATTTCATGGTAAATGCGCTACTTTTATGCCTAGGCATAAACATGATTACTTTTATGCCCGCGGAGGAAAAGAACTACAAAACTTGATTAGCTTTCGAATATTGTTGACATTGGCCTTCTTGATTGTCGGGAATTGACGTAGACATCAATTCTCGATAATCATCATTTTTTAAATGCATTTTATATTTATGTTACCGGAAATGTATGTAATCCGTCATTATGTAGAATTCCTAGAAAATGTATATAATGTCTAAAATCGTCAGGAAATGTGTGAAATAAATTTTATTATACACATTTCCTAGGAATTGTGTACATTTCCTAAACTAGAATCGGAAATGTGTTAAATTCGGGATGTTATGTCAGTAGGTTAGGTTAGGTTAGGTTAGGTTAGGTTAGGTTAGTAGCACTGAAAAATCGTCTCACTGCTAAGAAAAACTTCAGTTCATCTGTATTTTATTTTTCATTCATTCACAAATTCTACAGTATAATGTTGATTTTCATACATTTCCTAGTACCATTTAGGAATTCCATACATTTCCTAGGAAATGTATGTATTAAAAAACCTTTGACCAATTATTTTACACATTTCCTAAATTGGCTCGGCATTATACATTATACATTATACATTATACATTTCCTGTAACATTTATATTAGTTCGGGCGAATTTGTCTGACTCGTTTACGCTCATCAGTATCGCTTTTACTTCTAATAACACAATATACTATTGTCGATACAATTAGTTTTACCAGAAACAAAGGTTTGCAATACACAGGTTCAGAAATGTTTCTTGATCTGGTACCGTCTTCTTATCTAACAAACGGCCCTTTGTTACAATAAAAAACAATACTAATATTCACTGCACGGCAATAAGCCACCTGATTAATTATCAGCTAAGGAGCCAAACATTAAAATTAATATTGATTGAAATATTAAATTTGCTTCTAACTTTCTTACATCTAGTTTGACACTAAAATAATTTATACACTGATTTAGCTTGCGTCAGATGGGTCATTTTGATATATTTTGGGACATTATTGCAGTCATGTTCAGATAAATTCGTTCATATTTTAAATTTCCTTAAAATTCAACTTAACTTCGATTATAACAATATTTAAATTTGTTTATTTATTTCATTGCTTTAAGTACAATTTCATGAATTATAGATTAAAATTAATTGATCCTGATGCTCGTTGTTTCACAGAAACTCCCATTTAGCGGAAAGATTCAGCAACTTTCTCTGTACCTTCGGACTTTTACCATGGCTTCAGGTTATCGCTGTTCCGCGTGCAAGATTTTCCCGATGTAGCGTTCTTCCTACATGGGTTATTAACCAGCTCGTGGTTCATGGGCAAATTCTGAATTGTAAGCGACCTTGATCTAGTTACCAGGTGTGCTGCATCCGTCAGACAAGAGCTAAGTTAATGCTTTGGAAGAAAACACAGTTCGGGAGGAACTCTTAAGTGTGTATTTTTAATTATTGCCGTGCTGATTGCTCCAGATTTCTCAACTGAAATCTCTTATAAGTTCTCAGATTTGGCTTTGCTTAATTTCGTTACTACAAAAGCTCGGTTGTTGCTTTCTGTGACTTTCTTCGAGAATTAATTGATATAGAACTACCTTATTTGAGTTTATGAGTTCTCCACAGTATTTACTCACCGTAGTAGTCATTAAAAACTTGTTGGCGACGTTAATAATTAAATGTAACTTTCGTACTTCATTTGCAGCTCAGCCATCCTCACTGAATTAGCTAGGCCGCGATGGTACCGTAGTCTTTCGAAATTTTGAAGTATTTGTCATACTAGTCATAAATTTGGTAACAAGTACAAAAAAATAAAATTGAACCCAGAGCTAAGGCATAGAATATTAACTATGCTCTATGGATTATATGTAATTCACAATTCAGATGGATCAGATATAAGATGATTAAATAATAGCCAGTCGTATGTCATGCTATTAACAAGGTGGCATGTAAAAATAATTAATATTTATTGTAGAACTAACATTATAATTAACTAATACTATGTACACATATTAACAATAATGTTAATAGCTAAAATCTGCTTTCTGCTGTTTCTTGTTCTCACATAACCTCACCTTCACTTCCCCTGTCCTATTCGGTAAATTTCTATTGTAATCGTAATCCAATATAAGGTGTTTAGAGCCTACTTTTATTTTGGTTTATTTGAGTACAAAATTATTTGACCAGACACATACAAGTGTTTAAAATTCATGAGACAGTGTTACGTGTAATTTTACATTTAGATGCAGTTAAGATTTGTTATGTATGATTTTTGCTTAAATACATTCAGATGTAGTTAGATTGACCTGTAGTTCCTAGGTGTAGATTTGGTTGCATACTCACTTTTGCATTTTTGGATGATTTTGGAAAACCTTGAAAATTCTAGGGGATTATCTTACAATTTTCAAAATACATTGTTAGTATGATTTCCGGCGGCCATTTTTATGAGACTGATTTTGTGAGATTATTTCCTTTTGGGGCTGCATGTGATTTTGGATACTCCTAGCGTTTATTCACCCCATCGCTTAAACTAGAAATATCGTTCGGACTAGTTTTGTGATAACTTGTGCACTGCGCTTACCTTGTTTGATGGTGATCTCCATGACATTTAGAAAACTCTGTGTAGCTATCGGCGACGTTCACCTCGTGCAGATGTGTATGTGAAATAGGTTAATTTCATTTTGTACATTTAATATTATTTTTCTATTGGCAATAGTGCCTTTGCAGTTTAGTTGCGTTCAAGTAAGTAACTCAACGTTCCAAAATTTAACAGATTTCTACCGCGAGGGTTTCCGGGAGTTAACACACTGCGCTGAAATATACACAATTTTTAGTGTATTAACACCACGAAATGGTACCACTTCGGACTGCAGAATTGTATGTGCAAATAAACAATTGGGTAATTTCAAGTTATGTTGTTTTCTGTCGTTTATTATTTTTATGTAACAGCTGAATGGGTTTAGGAACTTACACGGCCACCTGTAGGTTTTCTGGGTTGGACCATCTCGAACCAGTGGCGCTTCCGGACAACCCCCCCATTCCTGCTCAGGAACTAGCTTGGCAAACGTTTGCTACACGACTAGACAATTCCTGGACCACCCTGCTGTGAAGTATATATGATTTTCTTTTTCTTTTACGTGCAAATAAATTCCCTTGTGTAGCAAATGTAATAACAGATCTCCCAAAAAATGCAGTGCGAAGATTTTAAGCTTGTTAAATTATAACATTTTGAATGAAAATTCAGGGTTGCTGTAAGCCTTTTTGTGTATTTAATTGTTTTTGATACTTAGAGATGTTATTATAGCAACACATGAACTTTTTAACCCCGTTGACATACGGATATGATTAGTATAAAACTAATCGTAACGTTCCTATGTCGGTCTCTACCCTCAGTAATATACAGGATGGTTTTAAGTTGATTCTTTCCATTTACCAGGATATAAAGCTAAAAAAATAATTCATTTATTACTTAACTCATATGTCTCATCTTGTACTATTAATAACGACAAATAATGCCATACGATAAATAAATAAATAATAACAAGAAAACCCTATGTGCATATTATTTATTTACACCAGTTACACTAACTATTTAATACCTAAAAATATATTGTAAATTAAGGCCGGCATTTAAATCTTTTCTCCTATGGGTCTAATCGTAAGTTCGTGAACCTAAAAACAATATTAATATAATATATTTTATTCAGCTAACTAAGTATCTCATTTTTGATTAATATTAATGTTTGTAATTACCTGTACGTGCGGAGGTGTCGACAAAACGTATAAAACTGAATCTGCGATGTCTTCCGCTTTCAACCAAGGCATATCTTTCAGGAAAGCTTCAAACTCAGGAGTTAAAACCCTTCCAGAAGCCTGCATGATTTCTGTTGTTACAGCCCCTGGACTGACACTCTAAAAATATTGTTCATAATCAAATTATTGACTCTTTCTCCAATAATCACTAGACCCACCGTAATTTTAATTTTGCTGCCGATCGAATTAAGCTCCTGTCGCAAAGTCTCCGTTAAGGCGGTCACTGCGTGCTTGGACGCGGGGTAAATATTCATGCCTGGGAAATTAGGAACAGAGTGCCCAGCGATGCTGTTTATGTGGACAATGTGTCCGTCGACCTTGTTGGCTCTCATGTCTTTTACTGCTTCCCTAGTTGCCACGCACAGGCCCAAAACGTTGGTGTCCAAAACTTCTTTCCATTTCTGTGTGTCTCCCTCTACTAGGTTATTTTGTCGGGCTATGCCTGCATTGTTCACGAGAATATGAACAGGTCCCAGGTTGTCCTTAATCCAGTTGAACGCCTGCAGCACGTCCTCCTCCTTACTGATGTCGGCTTTAACAGCGTATAGCTTTCCAGATTTCCCTTGCAATGTTTTGGCCAGCTCTTCAACCCTTTCCTTACGGCGAGCTATTCCAACAACCTAAGAAAAATACTTTGAAAGTCAAATTTGTAAAACATAATATATATGTTTGTCGTAACTACTCAATAAATCGTGCCCAGCTCAAAATTATAACAATGGTTTTACGAAACTACACCCTTTACCGACATAACCTATCAGAATGACTTCTACAACATTTAGTATGGAATACTAATGTACAGAATTGAGTAGGTGTTACCGCATAAAAACTATTTTACAACAAAGCATCAAATTGTTACATTACAACATCGGGAAATTGTCGGATCGATAGGCTGTTACAAAGGTTACCGGCTCAAGCTGCAGTGGGAGGGTGGTTCTTCACGACCTGAAATTAGGGCTACAATCCGGTGAACGAAATACAGATATTAATTGCTAAGCACCACCACTTTTCTATCGGTAACTCCGTTCACTCAAAAGTGGAAACCGTAAACGAAGCTGAAAAGGTGTTTGCAGTGCTTAATTTCAACTAGCGGGCAGCCTCAGTAAACTTACCTATAGTTAATTTTTTTTAAACTTTCTGCATTTCTTATACAAAGAAAACACAAAATGCAAATGCGCATGCAATAATTGATATACGAAATTGTAACTCCCAAATTAATTAATTAAATTAAATCTATTGACTTACGGACATGTGAAATAGTTATACAAACATGGAAAACAAATTAATGTGTTAGTAGCTTTAAAATTACTTGACAAGAACATAGTCCATCTACAATAATGAAATCAGCAATCGTGAAAAATGCATAACAAAATTTGCTGCGGCTATGTTTATTAAGAGCAAACCCTAAAATCTAAAATTGGGTGGGCATCACACTGCAGCTAAAATTACACACACATATATTCCGAACAGTGTCGCACACAAGGGTTTGAAATGCACTGCAATAACTAGTACGCTATCTGGTCTGCAGAATCAGGGGAGCCATCAATTGATGTCCATTGAAGCTGCTGGCAACCAGGAGACGAGAACATGGCTTCAAAGCGATGGTTGCCCCATGCCAAGAGTTGAAACGACAATAATCACCCCAGAGCGTAAATGGACGACGTAACGAAACTTCTAACATTCGAGAATCCGACAATTAAATCCGCTGACGCGAAAATGGAAGCCTCGCACTTTCCGATAAGGATTCTTCGACCGCAACTAACTTATTTGCATACCTTCAACCTCGACAGTTAGCATCCACCTCGACGAAACAGCTAAAGCTTGCCACGAGTCGAAACAACTCACAGCTTCAATGGGCACAAAAAAAAATTGCTCCAAAGAGCCCACAGTTACTTTTAACTTCTTCAAAGCGTGCTCCGGCGACCGAAGTCGCCGTGGGCACGATTTCGAAAACACTTGTTGACTAGCTCAAACTGATGGAAGAAAATTTATAAACCAAAATACACCCAAAGCGACGATAATATATGCGATTTCATAGAATTTGTGCTAAGAAATAACATTCATATAGATTGAAATGGGTCATATGGCCGCTCCGTTGGGATGTTAGGTTATGATAAGACGTCTCGTAAGGCTTAGTATTTTTATAAATTAATTAGCATGTTTATCTAGCTAGCTCAGAACACATGGAACCCATTCTTTGTTTCAACTTGTGGATAGAAAAGGTACATATCTTGCAAAAATCAGGAAGCTAACCTATACGTGTAGTATTCTCGGGTATGAAAATAACTTCAAATAGTATTTACAAGAAAGGACAATTGATTTATGTAACTAAAGATGGAGATGGTGACCTTTAAAAAATACACACACACACATAACACAACAAAGAAAATAGAATCAAATCCAAAAATAAACTGCCGTTTCCAAACACAACAGTGTCAATCAGGAATTGATTTCCACATTTCCAAATCAAATACTAGCAGAATAACTGTATGTGCAGTACATTTACCTTTAAGCAACACCAAAAATATGCAAAAAGAACTGTGTTGAATACGCGACCGACAAACTGCTTCGAAATTCGTCGTCGAAATTTGTTGCATAGAAATTGGTCTTTGCGCTTCGCCCTACGGTCACCAAATCTTCATACATAGTCTAAAGCGAACACTTATCACTCAATCTGTAAACATGCCCTCTAACAGGTTGTCCAATGCGCGAGACCTTGAAACCGCAACGTAGCCTTCGCACTGAATTGCGTCATTCTTTGAATTTACCCACCTACACTTCGGAGAAATCACCTGGCTGCTAGCTATGGTGTTTATCGAGCGCCTGACGTCACAGGACAATCGAAACGTCAGAAACCCCTTGGTGGTGCTGCAAATTTATAATTGCTCTGTACATAATTGAAAGGACACTTGAAGTGCCAACACTGGCTTGTGGTACACAGTCACTATTGGCAGCCACTTTCAAGCCGTTTTTTATTAGGCTCGCCATATGGCGATTTGATACTTTGAGTCGCCCGGACATGCGCTTTCAACATTGGCGCGCCCGCGACTGATGTTAAGTTCGTCGCGATCGTTGTTTAATTTTTTTTTATCGCTGCGCGTACACAATCGATTATTTCGGGCACTGAACAGGGCCGTACTAGCACTTTCCGTTATGATAGATTAAAGTAACTCAACCTAGTTAATAATGAAAAAGCATACACGCACAAACCAGATTATGTACTGTTTGAGGCTTTCGCGGTTACTCGAATTATTCTCTTTAGCATAGAATTTCGGCTTAGACCGCGTAGTATTTGTATATGAACACTCAGCATTTTCTGGCTTAATGTGCCTTGCACCTTGTGAAGTCGCGACTTTCACTCTGATAATGCAAGCCGCAAGGTCTTGCGAAACGTTAGTGAATATGGATGCACAAACAGCAAAACGGCCAAAGCTGCCTAAGTATCCTCGTTCTCAAGATACTCAAACAACACGAGCCACCAAAAAGCATGTCCATCGCGCGGGTTTTTGCTCGACTTCACAAGGTGCAAGGCACATTAAGCCAGAAAATGCTGGGTGTTCATATACAAGTACTACGCGGTCTAAGCCGAAATTCGATGCTAAGGAGAACAAACCAGATTGTTCACATATTTATGGAAAAGCAAGAACTCGAAAAAAAACTTTTAGTGAAATACTTTATGGTATGGTTTTTTGGATCTCGCTCCAATGACAGCAAGAAGGAGGTAGTTACGAGAATAAAGATCATAGCAGGATAGTAAATTTTAAAATTAAGTAATAATCAGATCATCAAATACTCAACACATAAAATAACTTAGACTGCATTAATATTTTATTCGCAACCATATATGTAATAAGATCATTACTGACTTTTAAAAAGTTGGAAAATGAGCTATTCCCAACTTGTAACTTTCCAACCGGTCGGAAAAGTGATTGCCGGTTGGAAATGAATCTCGTTGATCCATTCATGCGCTTTACAACCTATCGTATCATAATATAATAATTTTTCCAATTATTGTTTAGAATATTGTTTGCTAATAAAATAGTATACATACCACGGTGAAAAGTTTCATTCCTGTCTCGAGATAAAGTTGACCTCGACCCTACGCGTCTCGGTTAACTACTTAATCTCTCGAGAGGAATGAAACACTTTCCACCTTGGTATGTAATATACTATATCATATTTGGACAAATTCAAGGAAACAACTGTACATAAATTGCAAATAGAAAAGGAAATGCAAAATAGAGTAACATAATTGTCATGAAAACATCCCATATCCTGATTAAAACAAGCAACTGGGCTACTTCGAATTTGCTTCAACTTCAGGTCTATCGCTAGGAATTATTAATAATACCATAATTCATAATCCTTTTAAGTTTTAAAAATGATTAAGACATAAAATAATGATTATATAAAGCCAAAATCAAAAGAAATTGACATTGATACTTTATCATTGATTAGATAGGAAGGCTTTTACCAAAACTCAGGCATAGAATTCATTAAATTTTGATAAATCCAACTAATTTCTAGCAATATACTGCTATTTTGGTCGTTTTTGAACATTTGTGGTTGAAATAGTTTTTCTGTTAAGGTATTCACTATTCAGTAATCGTATATTTATGTGCAATCAATCAATTGCTTCTCTTTTGTTACAGTCTTGATATATCTTATATTCTCTACATTGTTCTGGGTTACTTATTCAGTCTACTCACTTTACTTTGAGCATTATTTTATAGAATCTACCAAAAACATCAAATGTGTACTTCTACATGTTGCTATGGCTCATTTTTCTCGAGGAACTTCATCATTTATAACAGCTAAACACAAGTATTGTACATTCGGTCATTTAACATCATATTCAAGCCAACCATATTTTTAAAAATAGCGTCCAGGGTTGATTTAGCAGTCAAAATTCAAACTTTTACCATGAGAAAATAATTTTATTACAAGTTACATGGTGAAAGTTAATGTAGCATAAAGAACACAATTTCTAAAAAGCTGAATATTAAAATTTGCGTCATCCTATCAAGGTAGCTTATCAAGGTAGATAATATATCGAATGCTCCTTATAGACTTAGATTTTGAAAGTCACCTGCTTGTCCGTATATAAATATTATATAATTTTCCTATTAATTTTGATGTGTATCTTCCTGTTCAGATACTGCTTCATCTGCTACATAAAATACTTCATAGGGAAACTGAAAAAATATATAGAAAAAAGGGTTGATAGTTTATAAGACATACATTTACCATCCTATTGCAAAGAGGTAGCAGAAAGAAGGTCAGCAATTTTAGAAAATATATTGCAGCCTAACGTGGCAATATTTTTATAAATTTAGTACATAATAAATATAACGAGTACCTTAAGTCCAGCACCCACAAGATGTTCAACAATTGCAGCCCCAATCCCTGCACTGGCTCCTGTGACAACAGCCACTTTTCCCTTCCAACGATCCATAGAAACAACCATTGTTGTGAAGAATTATAACGTTTCACTGCAGCAAGTCAACTGATGTACACTATTACAATTCTGGTCGATTTATATAAACGGCGCCGCTTTTTATCAGACCAATTTACTAGATTAGAATTTACAGCTTCAAATTTGTTGATCATGCTTAACTATCATTAAGAATGTAATCGCTCATTTTCTACTATCAAGCTGTCATTTTAGTTTAGCTATAAGACCTTGATACTTGTTTAGCACTTTGGTGCAATATTTATATTCTTTGATGAGGCGTTTTCCAAATATCTGTTTCAGTTAATTGTCAATTGTGCTTGATGGGAAATACAAAAAATGTTTCAACACAATTTCTAGGGTCAAAAGTTACTGCTTATACTACCTTTAATTTTAGAGTACGAATTCCACGTTTTCTCGTAAATTTCTAAGTCAACCGAACTAATTTTTATATAGTGTGTAACAGGAGCAAAGAGTATAGTTATGGCCCTTGACTTATCCAATAAGCCAGTTACATGCATCTGCTTATCAAGAACACGACGCCACGCTGATAAGGCGCATCCCAGCGTCTTGTCATTTCATTACCACATTGCGGTTTATATAAAACCTTAGATCCATCCTTTGCTAGTTCGTAACAGAGTTCATATGGTTTTTGCTTTATACGTGTAATTACGAAATAAACTTAATTTTTAAAAAGGCAGTTTTTTATTGAATCATTTAACTGGCGCAGTCTGTAGGAGAGTGCGCGGTTGTGAAAAACATTTTTCGCATCATGTCGGAGAAATAGAGCTTTAGCGACTTGGGAGTTCCAACCCCTTCAGCGTAGATCCTGAACCATTGCTTCGAGAACATCGGATATGGCATCTATGTGGGCAGCAAAGAATCGGAAATAGAACACGAAGGTCTACGAACCAAGTAAGTGCCAAATTCCTGTTTGCCTTTCCAAAACAATCTGTTAATAACTTTGGGGAAGATGGGCTAGTGTGCAATCTATTGTGCGTTTTGCCATCACTTAAGCGGATCTAACAATTACCTAAGAGTAAACTCGGGGCGTTTGCGTAAACAACGTCTGCACCGTGTGTTCACAACGGTTTCAAGCTAGAATGACATCAATCCTTTTTATAGGGCATCCTTTATTAAGGAAACTTTGTTTAGGCACAAGTATTCAGTACTAACTTAGATAGTAAGGATTATCGGAGTGCGATTATTGCAATGTGTGTTTAAACTTTAACACGTTTATTTGATTAGCAACAAACTTTTGCTTAACGTCACTGCATGCTGTTGCATTTAGTTCAACTTTGTAGTGTCCTCTGTGCTGCTTCATATTCTTGTTTGTCGATGATGTGTTTTATTATGTACGAAAGGCAGTTCGAGATTTGATGTTTAGATTTATACACTCGAGGTATACTATTTTGAGTGAAATTGCTTTTCCATTGTTTATAGGGGACCCTCATGATTACTTTATATGCTTTTATGGAATTGTTTACTTGTATTTTACATCTGAAAATTGTTTCATGCTTTGCGTAACTGTAGTTATATTGTAGATTGTCTGCTTGGCATTGACAATCATTTTCAAAAGTTTAATAAACATCATTATCTAGATAGCTACTATACAGAATAGTATCTAACTAAAAATTATTGGCGTGCCTCCCCACAAATTGTGAAATAAACAAGTTCGCCATACTCAACAATTGCCTGTTCTTACGTAATTAAAGCGTTGCCTAGATGCTAACAAATGCCGTAAGTAAATACAGCACACAAACCGCTCAAATGACGCTAGAGCCACAAAGGAATTCGCTAAATTCGATCTTTTAGGATGTAGTTTTCTGATCTTGTTGTTGTCTTTGGAATGGAATTGGAGCACCTAGCGTGTCCCACGATGCCGGCCCCTTCTTTGTCCGTTGGCCAGCCTCTGAACGCCGTCGTAGAACAATTTGACAGCCACCGGAGTACAAGCTAATACTCTATGCATCCATAAAAACACTTTTTCAACCTTCTGCAGAAGTGCTCCTCTTCAGCACACCCACAGGTCTTTCAATCAATTTCTAAACTCACTTAATTGGAAAAAGGATATTTATTCACAATTTTACAATTATTTATTAGGGAAGCCAAAATTACAACACATTTCAACTTGACTTTCTCCTCCAAATTGCTTGTCTTCGATACTGAAACGTTTTACATTGTTTCCAAGCCTACCCTGATAATACATAGCGGTGAAAGGTAAGTTTGTCGACTTCTTTTGATTTCACTTCTTATAATTGGAATTTCCATCGTTGGTTTTTGTGGTCTAACGTTCATTTTTCTATGCACAGCATTTATATTACAAGCAATCATACAATTTTACATTTGGGAATGGGTTGCCATTTCTAATCGCCTACATTCTTCTAACATGAAATTTATAATTTGATACTGATTGGATAGAAAGTCCTATCTTCTTGGTCTCCTGTTGCTATTCAATTTCGATATAGTTGTTCTTTCTGCTTAATCATCTCTTCTACTTCATTGTTCCACCAGTATGTCTCTTTGTTGTGTTTACTTAAGTCTCCCAACGCCTCATATGCAGCCGCATGAATACTTTCCTTTATGTGCTGATATTTTTGCTCACTGTTCATTTCGTTATTACTATTTAGTTTTGCACTTAACCGTAACATATACAAAAATCTAATTGAATCGTCTTGTAGACCTTCCAGATTATATTTTGAATCTCGTTTTTCTGTTTTTGTTTGATCTCTATCGTTATTGTTATCCTGGTTACCATTGTGTTTGTTATATAGAAATAGTACTTTCTCCCTTAGTAAATAGTGATCCGATTCACAATCCGCCCCTCTGCATACCCGTACATCCTGAACTCGCAAACTGGTGTGTTGCTTCGTAATTATATAATCAATTATTGATCTTAGGTTTCTAGTAGGCTGATACCAAGTAAATTTGTGCATCTCCTTATGTGGGAAGTAGCTATTTAATATTCTTAATGAGAACTGGTGCCACAATTCTATGAGCCTTTCTCCGTCTTCTTTTGTCCTTTCTTCTCCATATCTTCCTACTATCGGATTTCCTATCTTTCTCCCAACCCTTTGGTTAAAATTGTCTAGCATAATATACTGTTTATATATGTTTTAATATACTATATGTTATTTGATTTGGACCTGGAAATTTTTTGTTGGGTAGTTTTGAAATAAATTTCTGAATATCTGCCGGTGAAGTTGGTTCCATCTCTATAGGGTTCCGACTATTGCAGTTATTGTTTATTTCAATTACATCCTGTTGCTCATTCTGTACGGTGTTTGCGTCATTGGGTGTAAATACCTGTTCGAATGCGATGCTAGAAGATTACCTTTGTCTTTGTCAGTTGGATGTGTGTTGCCATTGGCTGTTAGTGGGAGAATGATATTAGGTTGTCTTAATATTCTTTTGGTGTCCTGCCACATAGTTGCGTCTCTTGGCTGGAGTTCTTCAATGTATTTGTTATATAAATTATACCTGTAGTTGTTCAATTTTATCCTGACTTGATGAGTGAGCTGATTATATAGCGTTTTAAGGTGTGGTCGTATGGTTCGTCGCCATTTACGTCTGGTTCTGTTCTTTAGTTTAATTAAGTTTGCTATTTCGATTGGAGTATGGATACCGTTGCGTTTTTTTTTTGCTTCTAAGGTGTTAGTGCTGGTTGTACACTTATTTTCATTGCTTGAGTATACTGGTTGACTGCCTCATCAATATCGCTAGTGGAATGAATTGGTCGAAAGTGTTTGATATTTTTGTTAAGCTCTCGTTGACACATATTCCAGTCCATTTTTCCTTAAAATTTTTTGCTAATACGGGTGTTTGCAGTGGTTCGCTATATAAGGAGAGTGTTATCGGTAGGTGATCTGAATCAAGTCAAAACAGTATGGTAGATAGGTTTCTAAAAAGTTTTTAAGTACAACGACATCCAAGATATCCTATTTATAATCTGGTCTATAGGGGTAGTAGGTATATTCTTTAGGGGCTGATATTTGTATGTTGTGATTCGTTAGTATTTGGTTTAGTCCGGCACCATTCGGGTTATCAGCTCTACATCCCCAGAATTTCTATTTGCAATTTAGATCTCCAATTATTATCAATATTTGTTTATTTATGCGGAAAATTTTGGAAATGACTTCTTCTAGAATTCGTTTATTGGGTTGTTTATAAGCTGGGTAAAGTAAGATTTCAGTTTTCCTTTCTAATATCAGGTTAATAGTTGCTGTGTCTAGGTTTTCAAGGTTTAGATCCGGTAACTGGTAGTGAGCTAATTTTTGTTTTATTACAATTGCCACTCCTCCCGATGCTGCCTGCGTTTCTCTATCCTTCCTATATACATTATACCCCGGTAACTTGAAGGTCTCTCTATTTATAAGATGTCTCTCGGTGATGCAAGCCACGTCAACGTTATGTTTAAACAATAAATCTTTAAGCCATCAGCATTCCAATTTATGACTGTTATATTACTAATTGTGAGCTTTTTATTTGAATTCATGAGAGAAAAGTAATGGTATTAGTATTGTTAGATAGGGCATAATTTTATCCAGGTGGGGTATTAATAGCTCAATTACTTTTGACACAATACTGGTTAGTAGGTCCCGTTCTTCCTGTTTGGTTTCGTGATTTCTGTTAGGTTTTGTTCGTAGTTTGGGAAAAGATCTGTTGTAGTCTTGTTGTTCATGGGAATTCAATTGTTGGATATTTTGACTGTGTGAAATCCACGCTCGTATTCTAGTTTGACTTAGATTTGTCGGGTTGTATTGACGACTAACTTTCTGGTAATAATTGCATCCTTTGAAGTTCGCGGGTTGCAGTTTTTCGCAATTCACGCATTGACGCATCGTGGCTGCATTTGGCAATAATTCCGTGTATGTCCGTACAGTTGGCATTTCTTAAACTGGGATATTTGTTTTGATTTTCTTCTTACTTCCACTTCAATGATACTATAATAGATTTTCTTTAAGTTTATAATTTCCTTTGCCGTTGCGGAGTCTTCCAAGTCCACCGCGCATAGCGGTATGGGCTTCCTGTCCTTGTTATAAAGACGAGTAACTTTGGTCACAGGATATTTCAGGTTTATTAACTGTTTTAATACTTCGTGATCTGTGCTTGAAACCACGAGGTTTCGGATAATAATTGAAAAATGGTCCTTTTAGGGTCTTTAAATGTGTGGTAATTTAATTTGTTGTTATATAAACTTTGGTGATTTTTCTATAATCCTCAATAGTTTATCCCATTTTTGTGCCGTCTCAAATTCTCCTTTAACGTTCTCCTTAAGATATTTTATAATTTCTTGGTGTTTTATATGTGAAGCGTAGTGTAGAAATATCGGTGGAATTTTTATTTTATTTTCTTGCGATGAGATAGAAGAAGTATTTTGTTCGTCGATATTCATTTGCTCTACAGCTGCAGCGGATTTACCTTAATAAATAACGTTTGAAGCACTCTGAATGTTGTCGTTTGATAAGTAATATTTGTTAGCTGCGATTATTGTGGCGGGTTCGAAGTAATACTTCTTATTTAGTGTGACGGAGGGGTGAAAGATCATTATTAGTTCCCTTACCCATATTGTTGTAATAAAGAACCCCCCCCCCCCCGCGGGGGTTTGTTTGTTGTGCTGACATATCTACGGATTTAGGTTAACTAGAGTTTATTTTGAAGTACTAATAACTGCAAACTATAGATGAGCACTTGACCTCAGGTCAGCTCGCACTCGTTTTTTGATAATGCGGAGAAGGAGATCGCGAAACGACCTTATTCTCCGATAGTCAAACAGGCACTCCGAGGCTATATCTAATTCCTCTACAGTTTCAATGTGCCTAGTAAAGTGCGTTAAAATCGTTATCAAGTGGCTTTGTGTCAAACAGTAATTTTTTAAAGTCATGAAAGTCAGATGTAATAATTTGCGAATAAACACATAACCTCACTTTGACAACTGACAACTCAAGTGATTCAGGGCGCTAAATTCTGAGTAGAGCGATGTAATAATCACCGACATGCAGTCGTAAGAGAAAATCTAGTTCAAAGTCCTCTCGATAAAATTTTTTATTGAACCCATTTATGATCTTCGATCACCGACTTCAGATGGTCTTTGTAAGCAATCCACTTAGTTAATTAATAATAGGCACCCAATGTCTAATCGTAAGTAGGTATCTGTGATCTGACATCGGGGGTTCTTCTAAGGCGCCAATGTTTAATGAAATTGTATATGAATGGACTAGAAAGTTTCAATTCTAAAACCTCTTTTCTAGTCGCAGTCACAAAAGTGGGTTTTCCTTTTAATGATAATATCTGCATTGTTAGTAGACAAGTATTTTAACAGATAGTACTAGTAAATTAACTTAAATTATTGATGTTTTTTGATTGACGACTTTTAATGCACCTTCCTCGTTAGGCAACTATTCTATATGACCAGTTCAAGGTAGATTTTCTAGATATGCATTTTTAACTAGGGATTTTTCCACAAATCGTTGGAAAAGTGCCTTTCGTTTTCAGCATAAATGTCTCCTTATTAATTTTACCAAAAAAAGCAAATAAGTTTTAATAACAAAGTGTAACGAGGCTGTACAGAAAATTTTCTTGGCATAAGACAATGGTCCCTTTTTGATTTCTAATCCGCGTGTTAACGACGTGTCTTGAATTTCTGCATTTTGAGAAACACCATGCGCATGCTCAAATGAGAATTTGAATATTATACCTACGACTTTTAAGCCCGAACGTCATCTATGGGCCTCAGGTTTTTCAGGCGGGTAAATCGCAAGACATTTTTCCTTCATCGTACTTTTTTAAATTCGTTATGGGCGCCGAACCTGCTAAACGTGCCTACGTTGGATGATGTTCTCATCATCTTGTCTACACTCGGCCTGGTACATCATGTGTTGGAGATTTAATGCAACATGCATGTACAGTTGCGGCCCCTACAAACTCAAACACCGACTTTTGACACATTCTGTGATGGACAAGAAATTTAGGCCGGCCTGTCATTCGCTTGGCACTGTTTATGTTGGTGGCACTGCTAGTTTATGTCAAATTCGAGGTTAGTAGGTTAGGTTTTGCGTCAGTTTTGACACAGATTGACGCAAAACCTAACCTGCTAATCTCGGATTTGACATAGACTTACAGTGCCACCAACATAAACAGTGCCAAGCGAATGACAGGCCGGCCTAAATTTCTTGTCCATCACAGAATGTGTCAAAAGTCAGTGTCTGAGTTTGTATGGGCCGCAACGGTACATGCAGGTATTAATGTTAAACTGAATCCAGTTGATTATTATTTATACTTTTTGGAGAACGAATGTATAATCGCTGGTGGTGTTGAGATTGTAATCAATGTTAGATAAATGTTTTAACACAATGAAGGCAGAATATTATCGTTTTAACTATTTAAAATTATAAATTTACTTATTTCACAATAATTAACCAATTATGTAATTAGGAACAAGAAACTTATTTTCTGTATCTTGGTATAATATTTTCTTGCATTCAGTTTCAATAATTCAATATTGTATTAGTGAATACTCGTCTTGTTAGCATTTTACCACGAATACAGTAAACCACAATATCAATTTTTAATATTAAAATGTAGCTACAATAATTTCATGTATATTGCATGAATTTATTTAAATGTAATAACCTGTGAAAACATTTACCTGATGTTGTAGGCTATATCTTATTTAATCTATCAAGTCTTTCAATTCTGGCAAGTATTTTAAAATTGGCGCCACATAACGTCGACGTTTACTTTTTTCTTTAAATTGTTTGCCTTGCAAATGGATCAAATTATTCCTATAGCGACAACTTTATCAGCGTCTAATTTTCATATGCAATTCATGAGGTTAAATTTTAAAATGAGCCCCACGTTGGTTGCGTCATATTGCTTACGAAGTGATATTCGCTTTTATTGTTAGCCTCACTTAGAACACAATAACTTATGTTTGAGCTTTTATTATAATTGGTCGCACACGCGCAGCTCATTTAATTTAGATACAATTGACTTTTATGTCAGGTAGGTCATGCATAAATTATAATTCTATAATTTGAATTTCAAAGTTGACATTTAAAAATGGCGTATCGGTAATACAGATATCCACTTTACCTGTTCTAAATTAGACGTATTTTACTTAACCTCACTTAGGCAAAAACATCCCACTGTACTTCAGCAGCAATTCAAAGGTAAATGATAGATTTGCTTAGCTTCCCAGGAATACTAACTTGCATTGCTTTTCCAACAAGGTTGGCCATCTTTCTGTATATTCCTTCTCGTTTATATGGGCGCCCAGAGTGGGCTGCAGGTGGCCCGAGACAATGCCTGCATAGCTAAAATGGAGTTCGACGGTTGTCCTCGCTGAAGCAGCACCTCCTTCAGGCTGAACTCAGCCGGATAACCTCATAGTCTATGGATCTTTCCCACGACGCAAAACTCACAGCTTCAGGAATAGAAACGGAAGCAAGAACTCCTTCTGTGTAGTATCCTCAAGGTCCTACCTTTCAAGATCTCGTAGATGCATCCGTGCTTAGGAAACGCTTTTGAATGAGCACTGTGTGTGTTGGAAAAAGATAATATTTTCCGAAGTTGTTTAGCGTTTTTTACTTTATTTAGTTGTGGCCCTTTTGCCGTGCACATATTCACTCAATAAAAGCATTCTTTAACAATTCTGCTATCAAAACTCAATTTTTTTCCTCAATTTGAGAAGTACAAGCGTGTATTTTTTTTCTTTCCACGTTGTGGCTGCATATGATATAGTATTGACTCTACGCTGCATGCCAATATTTATATAATAGCTACTGTATTGCTAAACTATTCCTGTTTATTCAATACAAAACCTTTCATATAAAATATTTGCATTAATTCAAATTTATTTAATCAAATTATTTATTTCTTTTAATAGCTCAGGTAATAGAACAATCTCTCTTAACTCAGGTAGGTGCTTGCGTTAGAAAAACTATGAAAATATTTGTAAAAATTGTTTATTTAATGAAAGGTTATTTCAGAATTATTTGAGAACTCTCAATTGTCACTGTCAGACTATTAATATGACATATAAGTTGAATTCATATAAATTCAATATATGTTAGTTAAAATATGTTAACAAGCGTAAGTATTTATCTACATAACTTATTATTTCACTGTCAAAATTGATTAATGTTGGTTATCTCCCCTTAATTGAGTTGATCCAATTCTCTTGTCGAAATGTCCAAATGCAACCAGCTTATTCTGCCACTTGTGTTTGCATGTTCAACCAGAATTCCTACTTCAATTCGCACCCACGGCGTCACAATGGATAGAACACTATTGAGGTCTCATACACCAATCCTAACAACTGATCAGTTCTCCCAGATGGTAGATCCTTTGTATCTCATCCAACAGCAATTCCAAGATGTTTTCCCCTTTACAACAACTAGCATGGAATCCCACCAGTTAACTCCATTGCATAAGCATTTACTTCAATGATGACTTTCCAACAGCGTACCCAATTCAAATCCAATTCACAGATGTATCTACTTTAACTGCGACTCGTATGGAATTCAACCAGCAGTCACAGGTCCAGATTTTATTTACTCCAATAATAACTTTATGACAGCTTAACCATTCAAATGTCCTTAATTCTTCTTTAATTAATTAAATGGTCTCCTTCATGTTTAAGTTTGTTTTATTTTAAAATTCCTTCTACAAAATTCAGTCCTTTGCTCCCTTGTATATCACTCCATAAAAAAATTACTGATTATAATAGTATATTATGATACAAGTGTATACGTACGCCTTTAAAGCACGTACGACTAGTTTAAGAGCACGACGCGCCAGCCGAGTGCTTTTAACGTCGCTAGTGCTTTAATGGCTCTTATACACGTGTATTATACGCTATTCTTTCTCGTAACAGAAATATAAAAACTTAGTTCGGTGACACTTTTTCCGTCACATTGTGTTAGATATTCTAGGTTGTAACATTCTGCCCTTCTGCTAATAAGGGTTAATGAATTAATTAATCACCATCGGGTAGCTCTCTCAGTCGGAATTAATTTGGTTTAGACAGATATACACTTTGAGAACAGCAAACAAACACCAGAATAATTTTAGACAGTTTAATTATATTGTAATGTATTTACAAACATAAGCATTATTCATTAGAACAAAATAAAATGTATTTTACAATAAACTGAGCAGTTATACAAGACGTCCTGTTGCGAACACCTAGCGTCCCGGCAACCCGTCATGCATCCGTGCGTTGGTGGCCCTACAGTTCGAGCCTTGGAAAATCGACGGGACGCCACTGGTCAGTAAATCGGTCCGTCGAAATTTGTTCCCAGCGGTGCCAACTTTCAAGCTTGAATCTCGGGCTCAATGTCAAAGGCACGTGTAACTCTAAATATAGGTTAATTCTGCTATGTCAGGATTTATGACTTACAACACCGGGTCGTGCGGGAAGTTTCCCCGGTGCAGTTTGTGTTGTGTTCGAGCAGGATGTTATAGAACGAGAAGTCGACGGGGAAATTCCACTTAGGGCTCAGGTTCGAGTTGACAGCGGACGTCGGGAAAATGTCGCCACGGTGCCGGCCCTTCGGGGATGCTGTGGGAACTTGGTTGAACGGTGAGTAGATCTCTGTAGCCAACAAAGACTAAAAGCGAATTTAATCGGCAACTAAAATTATCGACTTGCCGGGCCACAATAATATGTAATCTGATCCGACCAGGTCGGATATATTTACGCTATTTGGCTGATTTAACTATTACAAAATAAACGTATGAAACGGCCTTGCTAACAAGTCCTTGCCTCTAACACGTCTTCCAGGAAATTGTTACAGCTATCTGTCAACGGAGTTTGGGCTAAAAATTTAGGCTGAATCCAGGTTATAATATGGACCGGGTATGCCAACGAAGCGGTTCTCAATAGAGATCGTCGCTTCCAGGAGCTGGTTTTTCAGGAGGAGGAATTGTTCGGGTTTAGCTAGAAACACGGCCTCCTATATTGGAGTCGTCGGTTCAACTTAGCTACAGGAAAAACTCAGGACGCAGGATTCCCAAGTGCAAAGGGAAAATTCTTCCAATCAGTCTGGACAGGATTAGGGTTCAAGGAACGGGAACGGGGAACTCTCGGGGAGTTATCTGGGAGAAACCTCGGAAATGAAGGCCGGGAATTAATGTGAATGAATCCCCCGTGAATCGATCGCGAAGCAGCTTTTATGGGCCCCTCTTCGTGTTCCTGCATCTAGCAACCACTTCGGACATTCTAAGTGGGGGAGCAGCGCATACGTGGAGCGGGGATCTCTCGATGACGTACTTGGCCGCGCGGGCCAAACATTCAAACTCGTAACGTAACGTAGAAATCGCTAGGGGAGAACGCGCGAATTAATTTTAATTCAGAAAAAAAGCGTTTCCGCTGGGCGAAACGTTACAAGGTTATGTTGACATTAAAATGTACGGCAAAGCGTGTTTTAATTTATTAGTGAAACACGCCACCAATGGCAACATGCGAATAAGACGTATTTCGGGCGCTAATATTAAAAGTGCTACAAACATCGCTTTTGACACTAGAAACAGTCCAAAAAATTGTCATTTTAACACGATCGTAGAAAAAAAGGTTTATTTCATTAATTTTATCGATACAGATGAATTAGGTGTACGTTTTACAATTCAAAAATCAGTGGTTATTTTCCATTTACAATTTAATATAGTAATAGTCTTTTTATACAAAATGGATTATTTTTAACTACATACAGTATATTTTTGTTCTGACAATCTTCTACGTAACTTATTCAAATATGAACTCAGCTTAGAACTTTTATATTTCTTCAAACCTACTTATAGTTTGTAGTAACTATTAATTACTTTTTTATTATAAATTGCTTTCGGTTAATATCGACAACCCTTCATATAACTCCAAAGATGATAATTTTAATTTATATTTTAGAACCTTATTTTTGAATATTAAATGTATTTCCTGATATTATTTTTATATATATAATTTCTTAATAAAATTTTGAATAGTTAGTCTCCTTAACTTCTCCTTTGTATTTTTAAATAATTAGATAGTTTTTCTATCCATAAATGCTTTTCTATCTAGAAATTAACTTTTAACAATAAATCAGCAGTCCTGACCTACAACCAACACAATACCTACATACGTACATGTCGTACATCACCATGAACAAACTCATAACTTGGCGAAGATACGCTGGCAATTTTTTTGTTATTTGATGTTTTGATAAATTGAAGCAGTTTCTTGAAAATATTAATAATAAAGAAGCCTCAATCAAATGCATTTGAGAATTAGAACAAGACAATATGTTAGCCCTGAGCTTTATTTGTCAATCAAATGTAAAAAGTTAAGCTTTTGAAAAGTCTGATCTGAGGCTGCCATCAGATCACGAACAATTCTTAATCAAACTCATAAAGATCGCCCCGTTCAAAAAATGCATCAGCTGTCAGACAGACACCTCGCTCACGCGTCTAACTTTACGAAGCCACTAATAAATGCAAAACGCCGCCTAAGTGTGTCCCCACCAGCCTTCATTAGTCCAGCTTCCAGAAGCGCACCAGGTTCACCACGTCTGCAAGAGGTTTCGCACCGCGACAATACTTCATTTGGATACGCCATGTCCCCGAAGCTCTAGCCCGCCGCCTCTTCACCGCTGGTCGATTCCGCCTCTCCGAATATCCGGCCATCAGTCAGCCTCGTCCAGAAGCTCGCCATCGTCGCCACCGCTTAATACAGCGGCCCCAACGGCACCTCGTCTCGTCCACCGAGCCGTCCTAACTAATTTCAATTAATATTATTCTTATTCTTTACTTCGTTTAGTTTTGTAAATAATAATGTCTAAATAGTAATCTTAAATCTAGAATAAAAACGTACTTAACCTAACCAATAGCTATACATTATTTAACAGGAGCTCTGCCTCGACTACTATTTCGTAACAAACACACTTACCACTGAGCTAATTGGAGGAATGGTAATAACTCGCTAATCTTGACGCCAGCCACGCCCTCGCACAGACGAGGCCGCCAGCGAGTCGTGTCAAGTCGTTTTGTATTGTTTTATATATTTTCGCAGAAAAACCTTATAAAATGTAAATCAGGTTTTATACAATATCAAATGACAGCTAGCAAATGTATACATTGGAGAAATGACGTAATTGTTTAACTCGTTCATAGTTTTCGATAAATTCCGCTTATCTATAGAACTGCTATATATTTATGCCTCCGAATATTGCCATATAGTGGAACCAGAATCCCACACAGATTGTATATCTATCTGGTTTATATACAAGGTGTATATAAATTAGTGTTAAAGCTTTACCTAAACTTATTCTTCGGCGAGTTTTGAGAGGTAAATATTAAAACAAAGATGGTGGATTGGTTTTCATGAGTATTTACTATCGGTAAACAAAAAACGTTTTCTATCCAAGTAAAGTACCTTTCTGTTCAAAATACGTCAAAATATCGCTAATAAAAGTTATCGAAATGTCGAATTAGGGTCACATGCTAAATTTCATGCGAAACTACAATTAGTGCTTTCGTTGAAAATGGTTTCGTATATTCTTTTCAAAATAAACCTAGAAATAGGCAAATTTTTTTTTAATTTCTTGCTCCACATACATGTTTTGCGCCAACGAAGCCACTAAAGTGTGTGCTTCCCATGTCCCCATGTCTCGCTTTTACAGTTCTAGAGTTGATATTAAAAAGCGTAATTTACATTACTAAATCCAAACTTCAGGTGCAACACTTCCGGATCCTTTTTCTATTTAACTGTTTGGCATCTAACTCAAATACCTCAATTATTATTAATAATAACAACAAATAATATTGGACAATATATGCCAGTTATAATACCTTTAATTCTTAATAATACGTTAGAAATTAATATAAGTGCTTAAATTTTCTCTCCCACAGGTCTGATAGTGAGTTCGTGAACCTAAAACAACATTAACGTAGTTTATTTCATACAGCCAACCAGCTAACCTATTCTTTATATACTTATATTAATGTTCATATTTACCTGTACGTGCTTAGGTGTTGATAACACATACACAACTGAATCTGCGATGTCCTCTGCTTTCAACATTGCCGTACCCTTAAAAACGGCTTCAAGCTCGGGAGTTAAAACCAATCCAGAAGCTTCCATGATTTCCGTTGTCACCGCTCCTGGACTGACACTCTAAGATATTGTTCGTATCACAATTCAGAAACTCTCTTCATAAACCATTGGACTTACCGTTATTTTAATTTTGCTGCCAATCGAATTAAGCTCCTGTCGCAAAGTCTCCGTTAAGGCGGTCACTGCGTGCTTAGACGCAGGGTAAATATTCAGGCCTGGGATATTAGGAATACAGTGTCCAGCAACGCTGTTTATGTGGATGACGTGTCCGTCTACGTTGTTGGCTTTCATATCTTTCACTGCTTCCCTAGTTGCGACGCACAGGCCCAAAACATTGGTGTCCAATACTTCTTTCCACTTCTGGGTGTTTCCGTCCAGTAGGCTGTTTTGTCGAGCAATGCCTGCGTTGTTCACGAGAATATGAATAGGTCCCACGTTATCCTTGATCCACTTGAACGCCTTCAGCACGTCATCCTCTTTGCCGATGTCGGCCTTAACGGCGTACAACTTTCCGCTTTTTCCTTGCAACTTTTTGGCCAACTCTTCGACCTTTTCCTGCCGACGAGCTATTCCAACGACCTAAGAAAGTAAGTTTTTAAGTTTACTTTTTAAAACCCATTTTCTTTAATACATTACAGGGAAGTTCATAGAATATGACTGATAGAATTTAAGGTTTTTGGAAATGTTCTAATCTTAAAAACAGCAACTATACCAACGAAACAAGGGAGAGGTTCATATTGTGTAAAATAAAAATCAAAGTTTGGAACGCGCAAGTGGAAAAAGTTTGAAGAAAGAGCACAATTAACTAAAAATAAGAGCTTGTACTTACAAGATAAAATGAGAAGGTTGATGGAGAAAGCAACGAAATAGATAAAATGTTGATTCAATAGCTCTTCAGTAAAAGCAAAACAATAAGCTAGTGAGTTACTAAGGGGAATAACTGCGCTCTTGTTTTCAGTAAAAAAGAAAGTTTGGAAAAAATACGTCAGACAATGAGGTAACACCAACAGTATGTTTCTGCTAAAATAAATATATAAAAAACATCGATTTCACCGTACACCTGAATAAGACCACCACGATGGCCACAGATTTATATTGCTATGGACACATTTTAGTAGCCTTATATTTCAAATCATAATTATTAGTAATTAATAACATAACCAACAAAACAGATATTCATTGTAAGGATGTCCAGAAAATTCAATGAAAAGAATTTCAGATTTGTTATAAAAATGCATAGACCTTGAAAATAATTGATAGTATAATGTTTTTAGAATAGCTTTGTCTTTGTTCAAAAACAACTTAAAATCAAAGTAGGCTTGGCATTTCATGCCATAAAAAGATCAACTGTAAACAACACAACTAGGGTGGCTTCTTCAAGAGAGCTATTTGTGTTTTTGCCAAGCTCCCCCAATATAAGTGATTTTTATGTTCTAATAAATACCCAAGTTGATTAGAAGTTGTGTTTTATTGAGAGAATGTGTTCTGGGTTATTCGTGGAAGTTTTTCCGGAGATTGGGCTACCACACAGGGTGATACGGGGCATCAATTTGGTCTAGTGCAAGCCAGAGTATTTCGAAGTGATTCTACTGAGGTGTAGCCAGTTTATAAGTTTGTTTACGTGTAGTGCAGATGAACCCTACGATAATATCCCCAGTTTCAGTAAAAGCGATCCAAAAGGTCATCGAGGTTGCAGTCAACATCCAGGTGGGATCGAGTACAGATTTGTGCCTTGCTAACAGCAGACCGGCAACGACATCCTGTCCAGAGCATCGGGGGACGTCCAGGTCGGATCAACTAGGCCTGTATTCATCGCAGCAGCCATCTAAAAGTCAGATTTCTCATCTAAAAAGTGTAATTTTCTGATTGGCGTCGCTTTTGAGCTTCACTTCCGGTAGTGACTTGGGTAGAAATTATTAAAGCTAACCATCCACAGAATAGCAGCACTGGACAAAACTTAGTGAAAAAATCTGGTGTGATACACGCACACAACTTCCTTTTACAGTGATCTAGCCAAAAATGTGGTTTTTCATTTTTAAGCATTTGTCAAAAATTAGAAATTCTACAGAAACTGTACAAAATAGGGCGTTAGTTGAAAAGATACATTTTCTCTAGAATTTTAAGCCGAATTCAAAAATGTTATAATATACTGGGTGTTCTCTTTAAAATAGGAGTCAATAATAAAAAAACCCATTTTAAAGGTATTCAATTAGAAAATCACCTATCTCACATCAATGCACCTTAAAAATGTAAAGTTAAAAAAATCGTTAGAACCGTTTTTGAAGAAATCGAAAAAAAACTGAAAAATCACAAGAGTAAACACCATACTTTCGGTTATGCGATTTTCTTGAAAAGCTTGCTGTCGCATCTCGTTAGTACACAAAAGTTTCAACGCCATACCTCTTTTCGTTTTTGAGATATTCTGTTCACAAGCAGACTGACAGACAGACAGACCAATGAACAAAAACATGTTTTTTGGTTCAGGGGCTCAAAATTTATTCAGGCTAGTTTACATGCACGCGGGATGTTCGGCGTGATTATTTCCTGAATAAATAGATAAAATTAAGTTGGTGGAGCACCTTTAATAATCATGTTAAAATTATGCACAAGCGATTAAATTTTGACATAAATTTAACCGCGGTTAAATTTTGACGTTTGAATTTTAGTCATTATTAAACTGACAGAAACCATGGTGATTACGCATTATTATGGATATGAAGGAAATAATCACTTATAATACAATGAGTAGTCAAAGTTATGTCGATTATTTTTGGGGTAGAAGGTATCACGAAAATCCATTGTGTTTGGGTATAAATAGGACGAGTTGCGGAGCAACGAGTCTTATGGCAGACGCAATGGACATGAGTGATATCACCCCAAAAATAGTCTACCTAACTTTGACTACGAATAGTATTCGGAACCAAACCCATTTTTTTTTCAAACTAGAAAGACTCAACATTTAGTTACACATGTTAAAAAACAATTTGTGTAAACATCTTCATTAAATATTTTAATTTGTTCAAAATAGTCACCTGAGTACTAGTAACTACAATAGTCGCTGCAATTCGGTACTAGTACAATAGTCACTGCAATTTATTTTGGTTGGCTATGAAATGTAAAACCTGAAGTTTTCATTGTCCACTTTTGACAGATGACAGGTGAACTGAATAGTCAGTAGTTATATTCCTAGTGCATTCTGTATATTCGAGTATATGAAATAAATAAGTAAGAGCTATTGATTTTGTATTTCAAATAAACCTTGCCCTAAACTGTCATAATTTAGTTTGAATTTCAACATAAAATGTTGTTGAAGTGAATTAAAGTGGACGCATGTCCTAACCTGAGAGGGTGTTTATACTCTAAAAATTAACGACTGAATTAAATCTTTAAACAATAATTATTCATACATAAATAATAATTCTGGATTTAACATTAATTTTAAGAAAAGATTTATTCTATTTATATTAAAAAATAAAGGTATGTGATTGCAGTATGTTACTGAATGGGGCCTTTTATATAAGAGGACTCCCATTCCATTAAAAAAAATCAACACGATGCCCAGAGGCGATCTGAAATTGGTATAGTTTATTACTCTAAAATTTGATTAAAGTATTTTGATGCATTCAAAAATTAGAGATATAAGCGAACAGAAACACTTACGACCGGTCTTATAAAGACCACTAATATGAGGTTAACTTCAATCCGTTGTTAAAATAAACAAAAGCCCATCAAAACGTCAGTGCTTATGACATTTTATTCACTAGTAAACAAATTTTGATGCGCGTTTGTTTATTTTAACAACGAATTAAAGTTAACCTCAGATTAGTGGCCTTTATAAGACTGGCTGTGAATGTGCTGAGACAAAGATTTTGCGTAAAATCTTTTAGGAGAAAAAAAAGAGGTGGAGACGGGCAGCAAATCCAGAAAGCAGGGAGATATAGAAACAAGTCGATATGATAACTAAAGCCGATATTATATGGCAAATGCATATTTTGTATAATTGATATGCCGGCGAAACTGTTTGCATATGTATACTAATTATGTGAAAACAAATCGTTTAAGCCAAGTTTCATTTTGCATATTTTGCATATTTATACGTTTTTCAGCATAGTTTTTGGATTTTGCATATTTGGTTATATTTAGCAATAATTTGTAATGTATGCACTTTTTTGTTTCTCTTTTTTTTGTTAATATTTACTATTTCATTGAATTTACTATTAAAATTTTTGTGTGAAATTGAGATATATACTTTCACTTTCTGCCGCTGGAGAGAGTGCGCTTATCCAAATAAGCATAGGAAAGGGAAAGTCCCTGTTAAAATATTTGACTATATAAACATAATCTGCCAGCAACCCCCACTTTTCCCATAGAAGCAATTATTGTATAAGGAATCAACCAATATAGAATCCATTTCAAGAGTCTAATTTTGAGTGTTGGGTGAATAATAGTCTGGCGGGGTTAGGGAAAATCTCATTTTTATGTTGGCTTACAACGTGAAGTTGGCGTTGGTAGTCCATGTTTATATAGTCAAACGTTAAAATGAATAAATATACTCAAACAAAATAATAAAAATTTGACATTATTTAGTATATTTCTACTCATTTAAAAAAATAGAGCACATTACTTGCATATATTGTAACTTTGGGTGCATATACTCAACAAAATGTATGCATATATATGCGTATATTTTCGTACAATTGTGTGCATATAATTATCAGCTTTAATGATAACCAACACGGTGGTGTAATGATACAATATTACTATAGTTGGGACATGTGATCAAAGTCAGAGCATAGAGGATACTGAAAATATGTATTCTAAAAGGATGTTGATTTGTTTTGGTTGCCCATGTTACAATTTGCACTTGCAGCTTTTTTTTTTTGGTTGTCCAACATTTACTTTCCTAATTACAACGCTAGCAATCATTCAACTTTACATTTGGAACTGGAAAACAATTTCTAACCGCTTACATTTTTCTGTTCATACAAGCTTGCAGCTTCTTTACCACGACAATTTTCTGCACCATAAGAAAGGTGCCCATCGGCAAGTTATTCAAATGACTAATCCATTTTAAATACAAATTTTGAATTAACAATCAACACAAGTTTATCACAATAAACTACTCAACAGGATTAAGTTTTAAACTCAAGTAATCACCGTCACTATTAATTTATCACAATGACATGTTCATTGATGGTAACTAGATTTTAACAATAAGTTTACCTTCTAGATAATTATTTATTCTGTGGTTCAATTTTTTTTCCTCGAAAACGAAGCAAGATACGCAAAACCCTCAAGTAAAAAAAAAGGTTTTTTTTAGTTGCTTCGTCTTAAACAAGTTTAAAAATTACAAAAAAACCACTGGGTGTTATTTTTTATGCAAAAACACTAACAGGTTGCCCCATAAGCACGCCCCTGAAATTACTGTATCAACAGTAATAGATGCAAAAGATGCCTCATAAAGTTACCAATAAACTGTGATAATTTCATTAAAATCGGCTGAAGTGTGTTTTTCTATAAACGAAGCGTTTTCGGACATATGTTTATAAAGCAAACAATTTTTTATTTTGATATCCCCTCTATGTAAAAATGCAAATGATATTTGAGGTCTACCAGAATTCAGTTACATCCAGTATATACTGTACATAGAATATTTTAAAAGCTATTTTCTTTTCGGCAATGCTGTCTTATTGAAGATTATGAGTTGTTTTATTTTAAAGAACATCACTCTAGCTTTTTGTATTATTTTCATTAATCTCCCAGTCTTTGATATCAACTCTCCAAGTAACAGAATTGTAGACCGAGAGACGGAACTATGCAAATATAATTATGATCCAAACATCTTAAGTACTGACTGCAGTTTAATACACTGCTAATAGCAATGCTGTTGTAGAAAATGGTAAGGAGTAAGGAGAAACAAATACGCTAGAAAGAATAAAAAAAATTGTAAACAAAGAAAAGCACAAGGAAAAATGGAACTGATAATAACAAGGACTACTTAAAGACAGCTGCAGATAAGGTTGCCGCAAATATGAACTATAAATCTGCTCTGTTGTATAGGAGCAGAAAGGTAAATTAATTTTTAACAAATTTAATTAATGACTTTTTTGGAAAACTATTTAGCTTTATAACAAACACGTAGAAACACAAAAAAAACGGTCCAGAGAAAATTTCACCATGAGAAGAGAAGATGCTAAATTTATTTTTCAATATTCAGTTCATTGGCATATTTGACAATACATGTCGGAATCAGAAACTTCATGCAAAAAGCGTGGCTTCTCCATGGATCTTATCATACATATTCCATAATAACGAAATCTCTTTAAATTTAGATCGTTCCAAATCATTCTCAAGCGTTTTCAGTTGTGACTTAGCCCGTAGTCAGACTTTTATCCTGGTAAAATAATTTTGTTAGAATTTAAGTGGAAACGCTTAGTGTCTTACCGGGGTAGATAATGTATCTAGTTTTCATCGTATACATGAATACTGAAGATCACTTGTTTATCTCCAACTTTGATAATGTCTACTGTTTAAAATATTATTCATATTTTATATAACGTACTATTTATGTAATCTTGCCTTACATTTTAAACTGTCTTTCTGTAGTACAAGAAATACTTCTTCCTGTTGACGTCATGGCAAATATATACCAGATAAATAATATTTAACTAGCTAGTTAAAGCACATAAAATGCTTTCATATAGAAATTAGAGATGTCAAAAATGTCGCGAAAATTTACTAAATCAGACATATAATTGCAAAAGTATCCAGCAGAAGGTCAACAATTTAAAAATAGTTGTGGTACAGAATAAATATAATAGCTACCTTAAGTCCAACATCTACAAGATGTTCAGCAATTGCAGCCCCAATTCCTGCACTGGCCCCTGTGACAACAGCCACTTTTCCCTTCCAACGATCCATGGAAACAACCATTGTTTTGGCGAATGCTAACGTTTCTCTGCAAAAACTCAACTAACTTACACTATCGCACGTCTGGTGTATTTATATAGGTAGCATCTGTTTTTACCGTAGAAATTTACAGTGTACTACACTAAAAGCATGATGATTCAGAGAATTAAATGTCTAATTTGCTTCAAATTTGTAGAGTCATGATTACTACCAGTAGCAAAATATTTGTGTATTCACTGTTACGTAACATTCATTTTGGTTTGGCAATAAGACTTTGAGACTACTCTAGCAACTTAGTGCAATACTCGTATTTATATTCTTTGACACAGTGTTTTATAATTACAAATTATCTGTTTAAACAAATTACTGCTCTGGCGAATTAAAAGTAAATGGCGCAGAGAATATGTACGAGGAGCGTTCAAATATGAACGATAATTTGAATTGCGCGCCAAAAAACAAAGCCATGCACAAAAGTTTTTACATTAATTAATGCTCTGGATTATGACCTACCTTCATTCAGTCGTTAAGTCGTCATAATGCATTTTCGTTTAATTGGCAAGCATAAGTGAGGTGGGAGTGCATGCAAGCGTGGAACAACGCATTAGTAGTAAATTTCTTATCAACGAAGATATCAAACGATAAGAAATTTGTGGAAGAGTTAAAAGACAGTTTGATGCGCAACTACTATCAGGCATAAGCGTTTACAAAAGGAGTAAAGCGCTTAAAGATGGCTGCAAAGGTGCGGAGAATGACCGCAATCTCGCCGTCAAAAAACATTGACAACAGAAGAGAATGCTGGCAGAGTAAAATGCATTAATTTGAAACGATTGTCGATTTACAGTGAAGGATATTACTTCTGCATTAAATATCAGTAGGGGTAACTTGAAAAAAAAACGCGAGTTTTCCGTCTGCGTCTTACAGGATAATGCTCGACCCCATTTCGCTATTCACACACTGACTACGATCCAAAAATTTAATTGGACCATGCAGTCCTATTTACCATACATTTCGGACCTTGTTCTATCAGTTTCTTATTTGTTTGGACCCTTAAAAAAGCTAGAAAGGGCTAAAACAGGGGAAAGTGCTGTCACCCACACTGTTCAATCTAGTGTTGGAAAGAATAATAAGAGAATCAAATGTAAACCCAAATGGCACAATATTTACAAAACGAAACCAAATATTAGCGTTCGCAGACGATGTAGCCATCTTAGGAAGAAGACGAGAGGATATACAGGAAATATATAATGAAATAGAACCTACTGGCCGCCTATGTGACCTCAAAATTAATGAAAATAAAACGAAACTCATATTAACGCAACGTGGATTACAACAGCACGATCCAGCGAGGGGAATCATAGGAGACCACAATTTTGAAATGGTACAGAAGTTTAAGCATCTTGGAACTGTAATTACCGAAAATAACGATATGTGTAAGGAAATTAAAGCTCGAATTACGGCTGGAAACCTCTGCTTCTGTGGTCTGAAGCATATTATAAAATCAAGGTATGTGACAAAAAACTGTAAATTGCAACTATATAGATCCTTAATCAGACCAGTAGTATGCTACGGGTGTGAAAGTTGGACTCTGACGAAGAAAAATGAAGAACTTCTAAACAGATTCGAAAGAAAGGTATTACGATCAATTTTTGGACCAGTCTTCAATAGAGATTTAAACTCTTGGCGAACAAGAATGAACCACGAACTGAAAAATATGTACAGCGATCAAGATCTAGCTGGATGGATAAAAAATCAGAGAATTAGATGGCTAGGTCACGTATGGAGAATGCCAGAAACAAGAACAACCAGAAGGGTTTTAGTTAATAACCCAGAAGGACGGCGTTTAAGAGGGCGGCCGCGTGCCAGATGGAAAGACAATGTAACTAGTGACATAAAGCAACTGCAAGTCGGAAACTGGCCAGCCCTTGCATTAGGACTCTACAAGGACCATAGAGCTGTGTGTGTGTGTGTAGGGGTAACTTGAAAAAAAATCCGAGTTCTCTGTCTGCGACTTACAGGATAATGCTCGACCCCATTTCGCTATTCACACGCTGACTACGATCCAAAAATTTAATTTGACCATGCAGTCCTATTTACCATACATTTTGGACTTTGTTCTAACAGTTTCTTATTTGTTTGGACCCTTAAATGAGTTTCTAGGAGAAAAATACCTCTGTGTAATGAAGAAATACTCGAAATTGTTCCAAAATGGGTGCGATAGCACCCAAAAGAATTTTTTTCTCGTGGAATACAGAAACTTCCCGAAAGATGGCACCAGTTTATGAAAAGAGAGGAAGGCTGAGTAGAATAATGACATGATATACTGAGATGGTCTTAAGCCCTGAGTCTCACTTCTAACAGCACAACAAAATAATGAATAATTCAGACAAGCTTAGATTGAGAAATGGCATCTAATTACAATAAAATAAAAATTAATCAGACTTGAATTTAGGAATAATATGTGCAAAGCTATGCAAGTAATAAAGAAATTAATTCTCCTAACATAAAGAACAAGGCAGAGCTCAAATCATAGAGGTTGGATTCATGTTCTATTTAATCAATGTAAATTTGTAAGAATGAATCGATTATGAAAATAATTAGTAAATGCTGGTCGAGGGTATTTTGCAAGTCATAATTCATTAATAACAATTCTCTGTGAGCATATCATAATAAGGTAATGTGGAGGAAGGCAAAGCAGGGTGCAACGAGCACGAAGTGAGGTCAAAGCTAAAGGCAAATCATAAATAAAAAAGGAAAATGGAACAACAATATTGGAAATTTGCTGAATTTACAAACAGTTTATTGATTAGCAAGTATAACAATGAAATGGACTTTTAATTGAATTCAGAAGTGATCAAAAGAGGATGTGCGCGAAAAGAAACATGAGTCAGTGCAATAAGTGAATGAAAAGACATTTAAAACGGTGCAACGCGAGTGATAATGTAAGACAATGATTACAAAAATCAAAGGACAATTTAGTAAATAAGGTAGAATTGTAAAATTAGTTAGATTTTAAGAATTTATTTGTTAAAAAGGTCAATTGAACAGAGTTTATTTCCTATTTGTATTGATGTGCAATTGTTAATAACAACTAAAAATAAAAATAATTTTACTGACAGCCCAGTTTTATTCTCCCAGAAAAATCTAATTTTTATATAGTAAATATTAAAATACAGCTCCGAAACTTTACCAGAGTGTTCACGACATAGCAGTGTTCAAGCACAAGTGTGGGTTTTAAAATCGGCCACTACAAAATATTTCCGATCCACAACGGCTTCCGAGGGACGTTCGCCATCCTATTTTGGCCTACGTTTAACAGCAAGAGGCGGTTTCCGAGGTTCCTGACTTCGTGGCTACATCGGCGGCACACCAGTCCAGCTCCTCCAAGGCCTGCACCACGGTTCCTGCTCGCTGAGAAAAGATCTGGCACATTATCACCTCTCCGGACATCATCGGACAGCACCTGGAAAAATTGCAAGGTTAGTTGTGAAGCAAAATTGTACATGTACCACCGTAAAACCTACCCAGGAGTGGAATAGCATCGCTGCTTGGCAGATTCACGGCGATTTAATAGCTTCAGTAGCTTCAAATTGAGAATTTAGAAGTCCAGAATTGAGGTTAGGATTCCTTGACGTCATTATTTCGAATCAACAAAGTGGAGGGTTTTGGCTAGAAACAAAACACGATCAACCGACGCTATAAGAAAGCGGGAAAATAAAAAAACTTACCTATTTAATTTGCTCATTGAGTAGTAATTCATATCACAAACACGAAAACGATCTGCATTTGCTAGTTTTTCATAAAGACGTAAAATTATATGACAGATTAGCTCCGTTGTAGCATTTAGGTTGCTTTTGACCTACGCACCATAGGCGTGCGATCGAAATTTTAAATCTAAAATTGTGAACCCAGACCTTGAATAAGAGCTCTGTTCTGCTATGAGTTAGCCAACAATAATTCAAGTTGCAAGTAGATTACATTATAAATAGGGGCGTACGATTATTCAGGTCAAGCATATCACTAGACCGCTCATTTAATTATCCCTGAGAACCAAAATTAGTTATCTGATTTGTGACGAACCCAGAATTAAAAATAATATGTATGGTGGCTCTAGATATTTTTATTAATAGAAGCAATTAATTAATAGTGGGCGGCCATTACAATACATTAGACTCCTTGCGTTTGTTTTTGAATAAATATTAAACTATCGTTTAAATTTAAACGCTCCACTCTCCATTTAATTTGATAGAAACATCAATTACTTTCATAGAAAAATCATAATTACTATTTTTCGATTAGGGACTCCGATTTTGAGATTTTCATAAAAAAGCGTTCCTGTAGTAAAGAAAAACAAATGATTCATCAGCTTACAAAAGCTTAACCTAATAATTCATTTCTACTTTTTTACTGTTTGCCTCGATTTGTCTTATTTCGTTCTAAAATACATAAGACACAAATATTCTCAAGGAGTCACATGAGTCGCCAAGAAATAAAGAAATCAATGGTCGGCAGCTACTTGCAATGTAAACTGCCCCCAGCGCTTGACCGAGGCCAGCCTTCTATGGGTAATCGGCACGGTAACTATTTCGAGTTGGAGTTATATGGAATTCTAGTTAATATTGACACTGCGGGCCAATCGAGTGGTTTATACCAAGTACTTTGTGTTATAGCCCTATGTTCATAAAGTCAGATACATCTGTATATATGTGATGCATGCTAATAGTATATTATACATCAAGGTAGCGAAGCGCAGTATTATAACCTGAGCGCATATTAGATACTGAGCGCGCAGCGCGAAGTATCTAAAGCGCGAAGGTTACAAGACGATTCGCTACCGTGGTGTATATACTATTTTTTGCACTACCAAACGGCTTAATACCTAAATTCCCAACAAATTTCGAAAATATTTTAACTGTCAGCCTGACAATACACCTCTTTAAAACGTCAAAATTAAAATAGTCATATTTGGTAACTTAGCAATTTATTGGTTACCACGGTGAAAATTGTTTATTTTACTTTCTCTCCCTTGGTGGAGAAAATCAACTTCACGACCTAAAAATAGGCCAATAACGGTGCGTTCTGAGACTAGTAGTGCAAAAAATGCTTTATAGCTACATCGTGCAACCAATGCTTAAATTAGAATTTTGTGCCTGCTCCTCTTAGGAACTAATTTGCAAAATTTGGAATTTTACACTGGTAAAAATCTGCATGTACTGCCATTTTGATGTACCGTGAGTTACTTAGTTTTCGTTATATTTTTTATTAAACGTTTTGCTGTAAAGTATTGTAATTAATTGTACATATGATAATTCATTATTGGCATAACTTTTGCTGTAGGCATAAGTGTTAAACTTTAAATAAATCAGTCACTTTTGAAGTGATTTTCACACTGGTAGAAGGGCATCTGATTTAAGTTATTACATTGAATGTTTCATTCTCACATGATTGGTTCAAGTCCTATTTTGTTTATTAGCTGCAATCTTACGAACTTTGATATACAGATATGCACACAATGCTTGTAAAACCTAGAACAAAGCATTGGCCCCTGAACAGCTGATTTCGTAGTGTTTGGTAACATCATAATGAAACGTTTGACTCCTTTAAAATTAAACACTTGTTACGGTAGTAAGTTAAATTGATTTACTTAACTTTGTCAATATTTAACGTTTCTAAATTTTATACTCAACTGATTAATTTAAAATAGTGCTTGAATGAGGGGATAACATCTTGTTCAAAGAAGTAACTATATGTTGCTTCTATTGTTTTTCGATAACACTAGCGTTCCACCATAAATTAGACAATTTTGTTAAGTTTTAAGGAAATTAGGGAAATCTAAATCTAGTTCACAATATGCGTTATTGCAAGCCACTTTTAGGCAAGCATCATCATTGGCGTCACTTTACTCAGTCAAACTGCAGCGTATTGTTTACTAACAAGGGGTTTTGCAAACGTAGGTCTCGCAATTAAGCCAAGTAATTCACTAGGTCGCCGAGTTGACTAGAATAAGCAAAACACTACACCATTATCTCGTATTTATAGCTGTGTACGTTACCTACTTAATTTTTTAATACAATCTCAAACACTGAGTTGTGTTCATTTGTGAACTGACATAGGCTACTGATGTCTTAAGGGGTCGTTAGGCCTGGATATTCCGTTCACACTTTACCCTCCGAAGCTTCACCCCATCAACAAGTTCCAACCCTCTTCAGCACAATAACCTGGTTCTATCAATCGACAAGTTGCGTTTTCTGAGGTGCTTCCTAGAAAGTGCAAGAAATTAAGAAGATTTCAGACACTCACTAAACAGTGTAAGGCATTTATTGCAAATGCGCTTTTCCGATATGCAAACTGATGTGCCTGAAGCAGTGTTCTTATAAGAATTTCACCCAACCGCAGTTTGCAGTTTTCTTCATTGCTTTTAGGAAAAGAGATGTTTATAGAGGTGTCTAATAGCGAGGATATAGGTGCATCGGCGTTATGTTGCAGTAGAGCAGAAAACCATACCTTTCTAGTGATTCACAGGTCTTGAAACAAACGTAGTAATGGCCCATTAAAGCTTTTTAGCAGTAAAAATAATAATTCTTGACAAGCTTCTTCCAAGTCTTGCTTGGCGTACAAGTCTCTATTTGATGAGCTAGCAGTTTATCCTCATTTGGTATGTATCCTGGAAAATGGGTATCTGAAGCACGTTTGTATTTGACTTTGGATCTTCATCTTACATCAGGCTTTTTGAGTAGCTCGGTTCCGATAGCAATCCTTTAACCTTTTGGAGGGGCATTGCAGTGGCAATTTCATTTATTCCGCAAAAGTTCCTTCAGTTAAGTGTTGTGGATCTCCTCAGGGATTAACTGTATTCTCTTAATATCTTTTCCTAAGCATCCTACTTGCCCGCATTTTTGTCTTGTTAAATGCCTCTCTAGTTTCGACATTCTCTTGTTGACTAACTTTCTTATTTCACCAAGACACATTTGTGGAGATCACCGTTTGTTTCTATGGACAGCTTCTTTTATAAGCTAATGAAACTGTGTTGAGGCTATATCTAATTTCTCTACAATTTCAATGTGTCTAGTAAAGTGCGTTAAAAACCGTTATTAAGTGGCCTTTTTGATAGTCATGTCGGACTTATTTTATGGATTGCGTATGCACACAACCTCACTTGGACAACAACAACTTAAGTGACCGAGCGCGTTGAATTCTAGGTAGAGTGATGTAATAATTTGCGTATAAACACCTAACCTCACTTTGATAACTGACAACTAAAGTGACTCAGCACGCTGAATTCTGGGTAGAGCGATGTAATAATCACCGACATGCAGTAGTAAAACAGAATCTATTTCAAAGCCCTCTCGATAACGTTTTTAATGAACACACGTTATGATCTTCGATCACCGACTTCAGATGCTCATTGTAAACAATACAGTTGGTTGTCGAATGCAGGCTTTCACGGCCGTTGTCCATAATGGTAGGTTCTTCCGGGTTATGCCGTGGTCGTCGATTTGAACTTGACGTTTCGCTGCTCATGCTGTCAGCTTCTTCAGAAATTTTCTAAAGACTGATGTTGGTGCCTTTTGCTCCTGGTTATATACCGAGAAGGACCAGGACATGTTGGTCAGTTTCGATGTGGAATCCCTGTTCATCAATGTACCAGTAGAAGATTCAGTAAATCTTATACAACAATGCTTCGTTCCTCAAGGACTTCGAAAAGACATTCCAGAATTAGTAAGGATGTGCCTCACGACGACCTCCTTTTTTTGGAAAGAAATATACTACGAGCAAAAGGAAGAAGCCGCTATGGGATCCCCGTTATCTCCAGTCATTGCTAACATATTTATGAAAGATGAAACTATTCAGTCCAGCCATCTCAAACCTAAATGCTGGTTCCGCTACGTCGACGACACTTTCGTTATATGGCCCCATGGAAAAGCAACTCTTGAAGATTTCCTGGCACACTTAAACAACCACTATGCCAAAATAAGATTCACTATAGAAACTGAAGAAAATGGACACCTACCTTTCCTGGACGTGTTAGTGAAACGAACCGCTAACACCAGATTAAGCCATACAGTATATCGAAAGAAGACTCACACCGACCGCTATCTGCATGCTTCGTCTCATCATCATCCCCAACAAAAGCGATCATTGATCAAGACTCTTATTCATCGGGCCAACTCTAGCCGTGACGAGAACAGTAAACCACAAGAATTGAGTCATGTGGAAGAAGCCTTCCGCAGGAATGGCTACAGTCGACGAGACATCAAGAAAGCGTGCCAGTATACCATAAAACCGAAAGAACCTAAACCTAAACCTATCAATTACGCCTGCTTTCCTTTCATCGCCGGAGTAACCGACAGAATAAGAAAGGTATTAGATAAAAAGAACATTGGAGTCCGCTATGGTACAATAAGAGAGGTCGAACAATTGATCCTTTCCAACAAAGATTCTTTGCCCAGACTACAGACAGAAGGCGTTTACCAGCTCCAATGTACTTGTGGCAAATCTTACATCGGACAAACGGGAAGAAACATCCAATGTCGAATAAAAGAACGCCAGAGCCACACACGACTTAGAAACACAAAAAAATCAGCCATGGAAAAACACGTATTACGACGAGATCACAGAATACATTTTATTTTATTTTATTTTATTTTATTTTCTTATCTCTACAGGTAAAAAACCTTATAACAGAGATTACAAAAATATAAAGAAACATATATATTGCGCTACTGAAAAACATAATAGTAAATTACAAAAGAGAATAGATATTTAAATACACAAATATATATAGTTCCACTACCAGAAGAATCTAAAATACAAAAATCGAAACAGCAGAAAAAACTTGAAAGCCAAAAAAAGAAAAAACAAAAAACCAGGAAAGTCAGGAGACAATAACTAAATATTTAAGAAACTTGTCAAAAACCGTAATATTTGTTTATAATTTTTGAAAGGAGAGCGTAAGGTAAACAAAGATCTAAATTGATATCGGTTTGATACAGCTCATTTACTAGTCGCTGCATATCAAGCATGTGTGTACCGAGTAAGTGACGAGGGGGATATTAAATAGACTTGCAGATCTTGTAGCTCTAGAAAGAACATTTATGTTTAACAAAGATAAAAGATATGTATCTGTTTTCGAGAGACATAACTTGAAATTCTTGACACAGCATTATTGTTTTAATTATATGATAATTTGGATACATCCTGTGTTTCTTAAAATATAGAAATCTTAAAAATCTTTTTTGAACTTTTTCAATTTTGTTAATCACATATAAATGCGGGGACCATACTACTGAAGCATAGTGAAGCTTAGGTCTAAGCAGTGTAAAAATTACGACTCCGTAACCATACTAGCCAGAACTAAAAAATACTTCCCTCGTGTTATTCGGAAATCCCTAGAAATTATTAAAAATCCAAACAATTTCAGACGAGAAGACGGCTATCGCCTTAGTAACACATGGAAGGTAGCTCTGCAAAACCAATCTATCCATAAACAAGTTTCACGTGAGCAACCAAGCGGAAAAACGACAAATCCGAATAACATACAAGATCTACATGAGCAGCCAATCGTAACGACTCCTCGGTATAGAACCAGGAGCAAAAGGCTTTAGAAAACTTCTGAAGAAGCTGACAGCATGAGCAGAGAAACGTCAAGTTCAAATCGACGACCACGGCATATCCAAGTATTTTAATAGATACTACTAGTAAATTATCTTAAATTATTGATGCTTTTTGATTGACGTTTTTTAATGCAACATCCATTATCCAGGGCACTCCTGTGTTAGCCCTCCATAGGTAGTATCTGTTAAACCCCGACTAAATACACTGGAAGTAGCTTTTGCATATTGGAGGTTGAGCTGGATATATTTGATACTCTTGCTCATCGCTGGTCTGGTCCTGGACCACTTCCTTTGCTTTGCCTTTGAAGGTGGTGGGTTCCTTTTCCTCAGGATTTTTGGAGGACTTGTCGTAGTACTGCCAGGCTCAGCTCTTGATAGTATTTGTGAACTAGGATGTGGGCCCTTTGGGCTGCCTTCTCCATTCATTTTGATGTTTGTGCCAAGTGGTCTCACTTGAACATTGGACATTTTATAATTGGCCTTCAAATTGCAGTCTTGCAGGTGTTTGGCTGAAAGAGTGAATTCAACTGTGAAGTCTGCGACATTATGTTTCAGTGCCCTTCAGCTGTTGGCATAAAAATTATCGTTATCAGCCTCTACAGATTGTAACGGCATAAATTCCATTGCTGAACTGTCTTGAACCTTCCTCGTTAGGCAACTTTTCTATATGAACATTTCAAGGCAACTTTTCTGGACATGCATTTTTAACTAGAGGTTTTTTCACAAATCGTTAGAAAATTCTGACGTTGTTGATTAATTTTTGTAGTGTCTTTCGTTTTCAAGATAAATGTCTGCTTATTAATTGTAGCAACAAAACCAAGCAAGTTTTAATAACCAAGTGTAACGAGGCTAAACAGAAAATTTTCTTAGAAAAAGTGCTAGGGGTAATGTTTTTTTTTATTTCTAATCCGCGTGTTAACGACTTGTCTGTAAATTTCTGCATTTTAAGCAACATCGTGCGCATGCTCAAATGAGCATTTGAATATTATGTTTAGACTAGTTAATGTAACATATTTCTATTTCTTTGTTAATATTAAGTTTGTGTATTTTCGTTGCCAGTTTTGTATTTCGGGCGCACTCGCTCATTTTCGGAGGGTTGCTGGTGCGTCATTTTAAAATCTTCGGTGGTCAGTTCAACCACTGACACGCAAATGATAAGTTGAAAATAAAGTGGTTACTCAGAAAAGTTGTATTTATTAACATATTTTGGTCCTTCGCAGTCGAATTAATAAGAGCTATGTATAGTGTGTGTGTAAGAGTTTATCCGGTAACCAATTAATTAAATTTACCGTCGATAAACCAAATTCGCCAAGTGTTTGAAATCCGTGGCCTGTACGAATACCAGCGCGTCGATTTCTAAATTCATCTTTCGAGCGACTACGTGGAAGCATCAGCGATTCATCCCCAAGTAGTATTAAATTAATACGTAATCAAAAGGCGACGCCGGAGTATCATTCCTTTGTCCATAGCCCTTGGGTCAAAGTCCAGTTAGCATCCCTTTGTGCCCAGCAAGCAGCATCTTGGAGCATCTGGCACCAGCCTGTACTTGCAGTTAGCAGTGTGAATCAGCTTCCGGGTGCAAATCGACAACAAAGAAGCCCGCCCGCAGGTAGCAACCCTCCGCTGAGAACAAAGAGGCTAAGAAGTAAGTGAGCTTCCTTATCGTATTTATCCTACTTTTCTTTATTCCTCATTACCATTGCTGCAATTACTTTGAAATTATGGAAGATTTAGCGAACTTAATACGAAAACGTGGTGTTATTAAAGCCCAACTCACTAGGTTTCAAACTTATATTAATTCAGCCTTAAGCAGTACGAATCCAGATGAAGCATTTCTTTCCCAATTAGAAATGAGAATTTCGGGAATAAAACCCATTATAGCTGATTTTAATATAGTGCAAGATGAAATTGAATCGCTTCAGTCTGAAGAAGTTGTTGCTAGTTCAGATGAAAGAGAAAGCTTTGAATGTTTGTATTACACAAATTTATCTTTGGCACAAACATTTCTAAAGCAACACAGTCAAAGCACCCCCTTGCAGCAACAAAGAAATAATTCAAATCGTAGCAACCTCGACCATTCCGGCATTATAAATCAAGTTCGTCTTCCAACAGTAAATTTGCCTGAATTTGAAGGCGATATCGGGCATTGGTTAGAGTATAGAGATTTATACAAATCATTAATACATGATAACGAAACTATTACAAATGTTCAAAAATTTCTATACTTAAAGGGCTCCGTGAAGGGAAAGGCAAGCGAAATAATTCAATCCTTACAAGTGTGCGATATTAACTATCCCATTGCGTGGAATTTATTGCTTGAAAGGTACGACAATAAGCGGCTAATTGTAAATAACCATATTAAGCTATTGTTTAATTTACCATCTATAGCAAAGGAATCCCATATTTTGTTACGGCAGCTCCTTGACAATATTTCTAAACATTTAAGGGCATTAAAGGTGTTAGGTCAACCAGTAGAAGCGTGGGATACCATATTGATTTATTTAATTAGTGCTAAATTTGATTCCGCCACTAAACGTGAATGGGAGGCTCAGAAAATTGAAGGTGATTTTCCAACTATGGAGCATTTAAAAACGTTTCTGAAGTCGAAATGCGAACTGTTAGAAACTCTTAATGTTACTCAGGCCAGTGAACTGAAAGTTAACAAATTTAAAACCAAATTTAACAATTCTACAGCAAGTTCATTTTTGGCCACTAATGAAAATGCAGTTAAGCAGCCTAAATGCGTCATTTGCAAAGACTCGCACAGCATTTATAATTGCGAACAGTTTAAAGCACTTCCGATAGCGTCTCGAATACAAGAGGCAAAAAACAAAAGACTTTGTTTTAACTGCTTAAAGGGCTTCCATTCCAGTAATTTTTGTAGGGCATCAAGCTGCAGATATTGTAGGAAAAAGCACCATACACTCCTACATTTAAATACTCAAAATTCAGAAAATCAAAGTTTTCCCTCCGGAGTCATTCAAAATAGTGTAGAAGCGTCAAGCTCCAGTCATTCGCAAACAGCGCAGATAAGTCAGGAAGAATCTAATGCAGTTTCGTCGATGACAAGTCATATTATGAATGGCTACGAGCAGCAAGTGTTACTATCAACGGCGATCATTCGTGTTGAGTGCAAATCTGGCTCTCTTTATAATTGTCGTGCATTATTAGATTCGGGTAGCCAGTCAAATATTATAACTGAAAATTTGTGTGATCGATTAGGTTTACAAAAAACTAATATTGATTTAGCGGTAACGGGTATAAACCAGTTGTCCACCCAAATTTGACACAAAGCGGAACTCAGTATGCACTCAAGCTATGGCAATTTTAAAACCACCATCTCTTGTATAGTAGTCCCAAAAATAACTGGAAATATTCCAAGCTACTCGTTCGACTCAGCCTCATTGCAAATTCCGCCGAATATTAAATTAGCTGACAATACATTTAATATATCAAGTGAAATTGAAATTCTGATAGGTGCCGAGATCTTTTGGCAATTAATCTGTGTGGGACAAATTAAGCTAGGTGGAAATCGGATAACGTTGCAAAAAACGAGGCTAGGATGGATATTAGCCGGTCCTTTAAATTGTCAGCCTAATAATCGTAACAATGTTTATTGCAATTTAAATATAGCAAGTAGTAGTCTAGATGTGCAAGCACAATTAGCAAAATTCTGGGAACTAGAGGAATGTTGCGTAACCAAGGCGCTTTCAAGCGAAGAGCGTTTTTGTGAAAGGAATTTCACCAGCACTACTGCTCGCGACGAGAATGGTAGATTCTATGTCTCCATTCCGCTAAAGGAAACATCGAATAAATTAGGCGATTCAAAATTACTAGCTGTTAAGAGATTTTACGCCCTTGAACGACAGTTGGAGAGAAATCCTAAACTTAAGGAATTATATGTCAAATTCATGAGTGAATACGAGATGATGGGTCACATGAGCAAGATAGAAAATGTAGAAAATAGTGTCGTTTCGTATTACTTGCCCCATCATGGCGTGATAAAAGAAGAAAGCCGAACAACCCAGTTAAGGGTCGTGTTTAATGGGTCCGCGAAATCAACCACAGGCATCTCTTTGAACGATCTTCAAGCTGTAGGTCCGGTCATTCAGGATGACCTTTTTTCCATTTTAATCAGATTTCGCAAATATAGATATGCTCTGTCGGCTGACATAGCAAAAATGTACAGGCAAGTGTTTATTCAGCCCGAACAAAGAGACTTGCAACGCATTGTATGGCGATCAAGCCCTACTGACCCATTGGCGGACTACTGTTTGAACACGGTTACTTACGGCACTGCCGCGGCTTCATTCTTGGCAATTAGGTGTCTTCAAGAGTTAGGGCATAAAAGCATAAGCGAATTTCCTCGAGCATCTAACATAATTTTAAATGATTTCTATGTCGATGATCTGCTTACGGGTGCAGATTCCATCGAAGAAACAATTGCTATTCGAAATGAAATCATTTTGATACTCCAACGTGGTTGTTTCGATCTCAGAAAATGGATATCAAACGAACCTTCAGTTTTACATGATATACCTGCCTCCAATGCTGGAGATTCTAGCGCCCTGAAGTTGTGTCCCGATCAAAACACAAAAACTTTAGGCTTATTATGGCTACCGCAATCAGACACACTAAATTAGAGCATCAAGGCAAATGAATTGCAAACTTCCGTGACCAAAAGGTATATTTTATTCGCTACAGCTAAAATATTTGATCCTTTAGGGCTCCTAGGTCCTGCTGTCATAATACCAAAAATCTTGCTGCAAAAATTATGGCAATATAATTTATCATGGGACGAATCTGTTCCTATGGATTTGCATTCTCAGTGGCTACAGTTTCAAGATGAACTAATAGCTTTGCAGCAAATAGAGATACCGCGTCAAGTAATCATCCACGACGCAACGAGCATTGAGATTCATTGCTTTTCAGATGCGTCTGAGGTCGCTTATGGCGCTTGTATTTACGTTCGGAGTATGGACGCGTTAGGAAACGTACATGTTAAATTAGCTTGTGCTAAATATAAAGTAGCACCGTTAAAAACCATTTCCATACCGCGCTTAGAACTGTGTGGAGCTCTTTTACTTGCTAGGCTTGTTGATAAGTTCAAGGCAGCCATAAAAATGCAGTTTGACGCTACGGTGTATTGGTGCGATTCGACGGTTACGCTAGCATGGATTAAGTCTGCTCCAAATACCCTAAAAACCTTTGTGGCCAATCGGGTTTCGGAAATCCAAAATTTGGTAGGCCAGTCTGACTGGCGGCATATTAGCTCTGGTGACAATCCTGCTGACCTCCTATCACGCGGTATTAGACGAAATAAATTAATTGGCTCAAAACTTTGGTGGCACGGCCCAAATTGGCTAAGGCAGTTACCTAGCTGCTGGCCCGGTAGGGCAATTGAAAATTATCAGACTTCCACTGAGTATTTGTCTGAATGCCGCGTTGCAACTACAATTGAATTAATGGCACGAATTGAAAACGATTTATTTGCGCGTTTTTCTTCTCTAAGGCGGTTGCAGCGATGTATAGCATATTGTGTGAGATTTAAAAACAATTCATTAAAGCTAAAACGTGATAGAACCATCGGTTGCCTTACAGTGACTGAATTAAACCATGCTTTGGAAATTCTGATAAAAATTGCCCAGCGCGACGAATTTAAGCAAGAAATCAAGGAACTGTCGAAATCAAGGGATATTAACTCCAAAAGTAATTTACTCGCCCTACATCCTTTCCTTGATGAAAGAGGAATTTTGGGGGTAGGCGGTAGATTACAAAATTCCAATTTTTCTGAAAATAAGAAGCACCCCATTATTCTCCTGTCCAAGCATCGGCTTACATTGCTAATTGCGCAAGACCTGCACGAACGTACGCTACATTCGGGTCCGCAATTACTTTTGTCAGTTCTTAGGGACACATATTGGCCAATTTCGGAACGCAACTTAGTGCGAAAAATTGTTCATAACTGCGTAAGATGTTTTCGTGCAAATCCCAATCGTGCTAAATATTTAATGGGATCTTTGCCTAAAGAGCGAGTAACAGCTGCCTTTCCCTTTCAAACATGTGGCGTAGATTATTGTGGCCCTATTTTAACGAAAGACCGCAAGGGGCGAGGTTGCAAGACGATCAAAACATATATATGCATTTTCATTTGTTTTTCGACAAAGGCAATTCATGTGGAAGTTGTATCGGAACTTACCACAGAAGCCTTCTTAGCTACCTTAAGACGATTTGTTGGAAGGAGGGGTAAGCCTTCTAAAATATATTCTGATAATGGCAGCAATTTCGTTGGAGCAAATGCTTGTTTAAAATCATTTTTAAGAGATTTAAATTCTGAATGCGCTAGTAAGGATTTTGATAATGCAATAGCCTCAGAGGGTATTTCCTGGTCCGTTATACCACCACGCTCTCCGCATTTCGGAGGTCTCTGGGAAGCAGGTGTAAAAACAATAAAATATCACTTGAAACGCGTTATTGGTACTGCACTACTAACATATGAAGAATTAAATACAGTTTTAATTCAAATTGAAGCAGTGGTAAATTCTAGACCTCTCTCCCCATTGTCAAATGACCTTTCTGACCTAAATCCTCTCACTCCAGCTCACTTTCTGATAGGGAGAAGCTTATTCAGCGTTCCAGATCAAGATGTTGTTGACACTAAGCCAGCAAGACTATCTCACTTTCAGAGGGTGCAGCAGATAGCTCAGCACTTTTGGGCTAGGTGGTCCAAGGAGTATATTAGCCAACTACAAGTGCGAACTAAATGGCGATCCAACAGCGCAAATTTAATTACGCCCAACGCAATGGTCGTCATTCGCGAGGACAATGTGCCTCCCCTGAAATGGCACCTTGGCAGAATTGTGGAGGTGCATCCCGGCTCTGATGGCATAATCCGAGTGGTAACTGTGAAAAGTGTTGGTGGCGTACAAAAACGTGCGGTAGCTAAACTGTGTGTGTTACCCATTAATGACAATTAACTGATTTTTAAAGACTTTATTCTATGTTGTGTTATTAAAGATTCTCGATTTTTGTATATATGTATGATTGATTAATCATTATTGTAACTGTACAGCGTTTTGAAGTTTAGTTCTTCAAGGTGGGGGGTATGTTTAGACTAGTTAATGTAACATATTTCTATTTCTTTGTATAATATTAAGTTTGTGTATTTTCGTTGCCAGTTTTGTATTTCGGGCGCACTCGCTCATTTTCGGAGGGTTGCTGGTGCGTCATTTTAAAATCTTCGGTGGTCAGTTCAACCACTGACACGCAAATGATAAGTTGAAAATAAAGTGGTTACTCAGAAAAGTTGTATTTATTAACAATTATAACGATTATATAATTTTTATGGTGTAGTAATGGCTCAATCTGATTTATTTTTTAAAAGTTTAATTATTTGTTTAGACTGAAACAGGGTGGTTTGGGAAATTGTTTTCATTTTTAATTATATTTTTTGGAATTATCTTTGCGTTAAATTTAAATTATTAGTTTAGAAATACAGTTAATCAATAAGGAGACAATTGTTCAATAGGCACCTTGTTAACTGTTACAATAATTGTATATATGTCAAAGACAAATACAAATTTATTATTATTATTAATATATCGTAACGCCGCTATCTTTTGCGACAAATCAGTCGTGAAACTCTTTGATCATTTAATAGTAATTTACGATACAAGTGCGTAAAGCCAGTCTTTAGTCACGAGTGGGACAGAGTTAAAATGCGAGTGAGCAAGCATTTTAAGCCCCGCGAGTGGCTAAAGATGCTTTACGAATGCGTATTGTACAATATTTTATCGACGATAGAATCTAGAAAATACGGTAAATATAAAAAAAAAATTAAATGTAAATCAGGATTACCTACTATCAACCGGTCGTAATTTTGCGTGGTTAAAAATTTTAAAACACGTTGCTACTGACGACATGAACTAATGAAAACATGTTATTAAATAGTCGTTTTATAAAACTAAAAACTGCCAACTAAAAGTCAATTTTACACACTGTCGTAGATAAAATAAATCTTGATTAGCATGAAATGTGCATTTATTGACATATCACTGTTTAACAATTTTGCGTTACAACTTATACTATGAATTAATCCGTAGTTTCTCATCATTTTTCATTCCTTTTCTGTGTTATGGATATTATTAAATTTATTTTATTTCATTTGTAGATGGGTCTTCAAAAGCATTTTGCTGTACTAACTGTGGAAGAACTTATAAGCACACTTCATCCCTTTATAAACATCAGAAATATGAGTGTGGCAAAGCACCAAGATTTAAGTGTTCCGTGTGCATTAACAAGGTATTTTTTCAAAAACCAAGTTATCAGCGACATATGAAGGTTCAGCATGGAAGTATTCAATATCCACAAAAGTGAAATATGTATGAAATTAGAACATATGTTTGTGAATTTGAATTTAATTTCATTAATTACTATGTTTGTCGGACAATGTTACTAATTTACTATTGTTGATGTTTAGTATAGTAGTTTAGAATACCGTAATAAAACTTCAACGATAATATTAATCTAATGTATGAAGATCACATTTGGAAATCACAACTAAGATGGAGTCGCTGAGCACCACAAAAGAGGTTCCAGGCAGGGGCGGATGGGCCATAAGACAAACCGGGAAATTTCCCGGTGGGCCGGCTGTTCGGAGGCCCGCAGGGCCGCTGGCTGAAAGTACGTCTAAGTGATCTACCAACCTATCTTCATAAACATGTACTTACCGAAAATAAAGAACCGGAATGAATTTTTCATTTTCTTAACAAATTTTTCTAGGATTTAATATATATAATTAATCAGCAAAAAATTGAGTTTTTATATTTCTTCTTCCGACTGCCCATATATAACTCAAACTTTTATGTTTAGTTTATTTTATGGTAATTTAGATAAGTCACGCTTCACGCGCTGTGGATTGCTTACTATTCAATTTTATGAAATGAGAGGGACAAATTCAATTTTTGACTGAAAAAGAAAGTACCACCAGCGATTACAAATATTTAGTTTTCATACGGCTACGGAATCATTCGGTCACAGAAATTTAACGTATAAAACTGTGTAAGAGCAGGCTTAAAGTGCTTTATGTGTTACGTGTGTTATTTACCCTGAATATTCGAATCGGACTTAAGGTAATTAAAATTACAAAATTTGTAAAAAGAATTTAATAAAAATATGGTTTAGGTTTATCCATTATCGCCGTATTATAATAAATATATATCATATATCATAATCATTAAAAAGTGGACAAAGAAAAACTGAAAGGAGGAGCGGAGAAGTTACGCGAAAAGAGAAAGAAAGCAATGGAAGCTGAGGCACACAAGTCAAAAAACATTAAATTTACGTTTGAAAAACTAGCCTCTTCTTCTATTATTAGTCAACCGCAACCATCTCAGAAATTATCGGAAAAAATTGTTTCGTTTCCTGAATCCGTAAGTTCTCAAGTTGAAACAAGAATACAAAACGAAGGTGAAAACCAAGCGTCCACGTCTACTGCTATAACAACTTCTTGTAATTTTCAAAGCATTGCAAATACCAACGAAGCAAAATCAAGTTTTCAATCCTCCATTAATATTACTGATAGTCACTATGATAGTTCTTTTAAAAAGCCAAATTTGTACGACATTCAAAATTTTTTTCATTACATCCGAGACAACCAGCTTTAATTGAGTTTTTTAATCGCGAAAAAGCCTTCAAAATGAAAAATGGCACAGTAAGGAACTGGCTAACATACATAGAAAAAACTTTTAAGTTGTTTTGTACTGTATGTCTAGTATACGCAAAGCACGAAAATCGATTTGTTCTTGGTATGAATGACTTTTCGCACACTTATCAACGAATTCAGGAGCATGAAGTAAGTAGTGAACATGAACATTCCGTTAGAGCATACTTTATGTGCAAGAATCAAAAGGACATTTCCAATTTGCTTCTTTCATCTACATTAAATATCAGACAGCAGCAAATAAAGAAAAAACGACGAGTATTAGAAGTGATTATAGACATTATAAAACTTATTGGAAAACGCGGATTAAGTTATAGAGGAAAGAAATATGAAGCTGCATATACTTTAGCTGATCCCACATTGGACCATGGTAACTTTTTGGAATTAATATTGTTAGTAAGTAAATATGATGTACACTTAAAAGAACATTTAAATGAGGTCATCGAAAAAAGCAAAAATATCCATGAAAAAGAACAACAACGTAGATCTGGATCATTCGTAAGTTTATTATCTAAAACAACTGTAAATTCAATATTGCAAATCATAAGAGAATTGATCAAAACATCCATTCTGGAAGAAATCCAAAAAGCAGAAATATCTTCTGTGCAATTGGACACTACACAGGATATTTCAGTTCAAGATCAATGTTCAATTTTAATAAGGTATGTTTTAGGTTGTGAAATCTATGAAAGACTGGTTTCCGTTGTAAGTTGTACAGACTCTACCGGGAAAGGTATGTCTAACCTCATTCAAAAAGAATTTTCATCTTTAAATATTTCACTAAAAAATTGCGTCTCTAATGCCACTGATGGTGCAGCAAATATGCAAGAGGCTTACAATGGTTTCTCTAAATGGATGTCTGAAAATACACCTAGTCAATTACATGTATGATGTTACAGCCATATCCTGAACCTAGTTGTGTCCGACGCCGTCAAAATAACAATAAATGCAGCGTCTTTATCTACCTTATTAAATTCCATTGCAATTTTCTTCAAAGAATCCTACCAAAGAACGAATATTTGGAAAACCACATCCTTAGAGGCAAAAAAAAAGAAATTACAAGTGATTGGAGAAACTCATTTTTGGGAAAAAGAAGCAGCTTTGAATAAAATATTTGGAAATTACAAAAATCACGCCAATGCTCTTTACATCGATGTATTATTAGCATTACACGATATAAAATTGTCTGAAAACATGCCACCAGATGTCCGTGTGAAGGCCTCTACCATGCTTACACAATTTATAGATTATGAAATGCTACTAACGGCTCAAATTTTTACAAAATTATTTTCAATTATTGGTCCTGTCTCGAAATATTTGCAATTTGCAAACTAGCGGATTAGACTTACTAAGATGCCACGAAATGATTATGAATTCTACATCACAATTAAAGTCCGTAAGTCGCGACATGAGTGATATTGAAACATCTACGCAAACGTTCATTGCATGGGCACAAGATGAAATTGACAGCCGTGAAGAAATCGATATCGACATACCAATTCCCTTTCCCGAAATGAGAATAAGAAGACGAAAGAAAATGGCTGGAGAATTGGCGGAAGATGATCCCATAAAAGATAGCCGAAAAAACTATGAAGTTGAAACCCATAATAGAATTTTAGATAAAATTATAAATTCTATAGAATGTAGATTTAACAATAATGGTGAGCTTTATAAGGATATTACCTTATTGTTTCCAACAAATTTTGATGAAGTTAAACAAGGAGTACCATCAAATAGCTTTAAAAAATTGTGTTAACTGCTAAAAAACTATTACCCAAATATTACAAAAGAAAATCTGCGAGAAGAATTGGTTAGTTTCGCGAAAAATTGGGATACATTTAAAGTTTCGGCAACAACAAATGCGGAGAGTAATCAACAATTTCAGAGTAATGTTACAGTTATAGATACAGATGAAACTGATGAAGATGAAGAAAGAGAGGGTGGTTTTGATGTTAATAATAAAAAATATAAATCTTGTCTTAAATGTGTTATTTGCTGTTATTCTGTCATTCAAAAGTACAATATGTACAGTGAGGCATATTCTTCACTAGGAAATGCTTACAAATATTTATTAACATTATCAATAAATCAAGTGCAATGTGAAAGAAGTTTTTCCAATTTAAAATACATTAAAAATAGATTGCGGAATTCAATTTCGAATAATAATTTGGATGCTTTTATGTTAATGGCTTGCGAAAATGGTATTTTATATAATATTGACTCTGATAACATTATAGATGTGCTTATGCAGCAAAGCAAGTTATTAAATAGATTGTTAAAAGAGTTAAAGTTTTTATGTAATAATTTTTTCTTAAATTTTTGTGTTTAAAGAATTTTTATGAAGTTGTAAGTTCTCTAATCGTTTATAACAAACCTAATTTCTACACTTGGAATAAAAAGTCTTTAAACTTTGATTTACTTTTATTTTGTTTTTTCTTTGTTGTATGTTTCTATATATGTACTTGACTAGGAGTCCGGCATTTTTAACTAAAAGAATGTTTTTTGGATAGTAAATGTAATCTGATTCAAAAATCTGTAATAAAAACCTATGCTCTATTTAATTTTAAAGGAAAAATGCGTAACACCCTGTAAATGTATATTTTAGCCATATCCGGAAATTAAAAAAGGGCCGACAAATATTATTTCCCGGGCCGCTAAGATGTTGCCCATCCGCCCCTGGTTCCAGGGTTCTTATTATTATTAATAATACGAAGTTTTATATTTTCTTTAACGATTTATTTATATTTGTTATGAATTAGAATTAGTTTCATAAAGAAATAGTAACCAATACTTAAGATGGTGAACCATTTTCTTCAGAAATGTTTATAGTGCATATAATTTTGTAAGAGATGTACTTGTAATATATCATATTAAAATCTACGTCTATTTTAATAACAATTGTTGGTAATAAAATTAATAACTTTTCAAAAATGTTGTCTTGCAGTAGGATATATTTCAATACACAGCGTACTCTTCTTCCTCTTATACAGTGACCGCCAAAAAGTCGGCATAATATGGGATTTTTTTATTTTTAATTTTTCAAAAAAAAAACATTACGTCAAAAATTTGTGCTTGTCTAAAAACCTATTTAACCCCTTAGGTGTTTTCTTTCCTTGAAATTGTTCAGCTAGCTAAAAGTAACACTCTCATTGGAAAAATAGCTCTTTCTGAATTTTGACAATTTCGAAAAACTGCATTTTCTAAATAAGTAAAAAGCACTCGGTATATATGATAAGGGCTAAATAGACGAGCACAACTATTGACGTAAAAAGTTTTTTTGAAAAATCAAAAATAAAAATTTTTGCCATATGCCGATTTTTCGGTGGACACTGTATATTAAAAGGTATTTACCCCAAAGAAAGACGCCATCCCAATGTAGTTTTACAGGTACCATTTGTCCATTATACATTCTTACGCTATGTGTATATACACTTAAATGTATGTATGTATTATCGATAACCTCGTTTTACCTTGCAGTGTAGAGGTTGGTGCTTTATGTGCTTGCATCTGACGGTACAATGCTCAACTTGCTTCGGATTCGGGTTACAAAGTTGGAGCGCGCCTTTTGTGCTTGTGCAGCAACCATTGTGTGAGGCGGTACGCGACATGTGGGCGCCGGCGATTGGGCGACGGCGTTTGGGTGCCAGGCATTTGGGCGCGGGAATTATTACATGCAAGAAAATTTTACCATCGAACTTTCAAAACGCTGCTTTTAAGTTTTTGAATATTTAAAGTAAGTTTTTTCAATATTGGTATTTTCTTAATTGTACAATTAATCTCCAAAATATTTTAATTATTATTGTTTGTGTAACGGTGATACGGCTAAAATTTGTAATTCAAATAATTGAATTCATTAGGTATCCATTATTATTTGCAAGATTTTGCCGTGTGGTCAGAAAACAATGAAGGAGACAAATCGTTACTCTATATACTGAGTAATATGATGCCGAAGAAATTTTGGGTATAATTTGTTATTGTTCCTAATCACTGTAGTTAACCAAATCTGTAAATTCTGATAATTGGATTCATTATAGATACTCATTATCCATTATCATTTGCCAGCTCTTGTGTGCACAGAAAGCAATTAAGAAGATTACTGTAATCAGTAAATTTTAGGTTGAAAATTACTGTAAGAGTCCCTTATTTCGGACGTTGTTGCAGGCAATCTAGTTGTAGATACTATTTAACTGTAGAAAAAAGCTGCTTGGCGGAATTGAGGGTTGTTACTACTGGGTTATTAGATAGGCGATTTTACAACAAAAAGATGAATAATATATAAGGTCACTAAAACACGTGCGAGTTTTCGAGCACGACGGCGTAGCGCGTAGAGCAAGTGTTTACAGACCAGTTATCCACGAATACTTTACGCTATTTTTTATTATACCTCCAATACTGGAAATAAATTACGCACTAAAAACTTAGAAATAATTTTTTGTCGTGATAAATCGAGAGGGCATAATAATATTGCTACTATAGTTACGAGAATTATTTACATTTTTGTCGCGTCCATGTCCGTTGTTGCATTCAGTCGTTTCCTTGACAACCTTTAAAGCTCGGTGAGCTTTAATCGCCTGTATTCGCACGCTCAGGCGTGCTTTAAATGACGATTCTGATGCAGGTATAATAAAAAATATATAACCACAAATAGTTAGTTGGTACCTGCTTTCTGTATATTTAAGTGTGTCCGACAATAAGGAAACAATGGCATAATTTCTGACACGTACTGAATTTTTGAGAAAGGTAAATTCAACAAAAAATCGCACAATCGGACTTCAGAATAACATAAATGTTTTATTTCTCAAACAAAGTACAAAATATTCTTGAGTCATTTTCTATTTAAAAATTATGCAGTATGTAGAGCATCTATATATTTAAAACGTGAAGCGTTTTCTTTCGACATCTATTTTGAGACTTCCACCGGGCCGATTTCGATAATTCTTTTTTTAAATGAAAGCCGTTACCGTGTAGATGTGCACAAAAGTCCTAAATTGAAAATAAATAGATAATTTTAAGAGTAAAACCAACATATTGAAATTTTCAAGTGGCTGCAGCCGGCGATGCAGTAGCAGTAAACCAAGTGTATTCTCGAAGTCAGCCTGCGGCGTTCTTCTGATTTTTTGCAATGGGCTATTGTAACTATTAAATGTTTATTTGAAATCAACGGTCTGCTGATTCGTGAGACAAACGTCAAAATACATGTAAAATGACAGTTAACGAAAATCGGTATTGCTCATAGGCTGTAAGGTGTTTTTTCTGCTTATTATGATTATGTGGATGTGCTTATTTACACACTGGTTCATTGCTTTCCCTATTGGTACAAGCATACGTATATTTTTAAAACGTATTTCGACGTTATCCGACACCTGTTTTTCATATTCTTCCATCCTCACAGTTTCGTTCGTTTAAGTTGCATTCAGTCATGGCTTTTGTAATCTATTATTTCAAAATTCTATTCGGCTTTCTTCTAGGTCTTCTTTCTGATATCCTTCCTGTTTTCGCTGTACGCCTAGCATGTGCGATGACATTTAATAAACCACAAAGACGAACTCTGGATAAAGTAGGAATATATAATATTCGTCACAACCAGTATTTAGCTATGGTCAAGTGTATGTAGCAATGTTACGTGAGAGTATTTTTGAAAACTTAGAAATTCAAATTTTACCTGATGGATGCGTTAAACATTGTCTACAAAGAAGTTTTGTAAATTGCAAAATATTTTTCAACGGGTTCCATTAGCGGTTTTTTATTTACTGTGGTTTTATCAGCTCGACGATGTTATTTAAATGGCAGTTGCTCTCAAGACGTGTTATAATAGTGATTTTTAAAAATGCAGTATCA